>JAVJIF010017659.1:0-112231 GCA_038442645.1 Agave tequilana
TTCTGACTTCGCCAGGTGCGCCTTCCAGCTCCGCTGTGAGCTCAACGTGGTAGCTCCGCTGCTGCTCTGCTATGGTCAATCTTTGACCAATCAAATCTCCAGATGATATCAGATCTAATCAAATCAAATCCAATCAAGATCAAATTTGAGATCAAATTTGGCAATGATTGCCATAATCTCTTGACTCTTCTAAAACGAGTAAGAAGATCAGGGTAAATCCTCCAACGATATGGAAAGGATCAAAACAGATCAAGAGGATCAACCGACCTGCCATTTCTAGCTTCACAGAAGCTGATCCTAGCTTCACAACAAGGCTACTTTCCAGATTTAAACAGATTCGATTCGATCTATTTCCATATCTTTAAGGGACGATTTACCCTTGCTCTCCCTATAAAAGCCCATTAGGGGTACAAGACAAGGAGAGACCACGAAAAGGAGAGACCACGAAAAAGAGAGAAGACTCCACAAGCAGAGACTTCTTCACAAAGCACCGTGCGCTCTTGAATTCAGAGACTTTTTAGAGAATTGCTTCTCTAATCAGGGTGTTGATACCCTAATACCTTCTTTTCAAGAATCTCCAGAACCAGGCGAGATGGAATTCCTAATTGAAGGCGGTTTTGAGAAGTAGCAAGAGGGTTCTACCAACCTTCTGTCTCTAATTCCCCGAACCAGGCGAGAAGGGAATCTCATCGCTCGCATCGTCAAGAGACAAAGTGGTTGCGCGCTGACCAGACTCCTATCGGCACACTTCTCCCAGAATCTCTGAGGAGATCTACTTGTAATCTTTTTAAGAATACTTGTAATTTAGCTCCTCAAACTCTTTTTATTGTAAGTTTTCCCCTTTGCAAATCAATGGAAAACATACATCACCTATGATGAGATCTTTAGGATGATTTGAGGCGTATCTCAATCTTTAGGAAGTGATTGTGATTGTTCCACTTCATCCTTTTGAACTTCAATAATAGGTTCTTGCTGTCTTCTTGGATGGGTGAGTCCTTCAAGGATATTTTCTCCATGTCCTCACCTAATGAGTCAATCTCTACAACATTCTCAACAAGAGCATTAGTTTCTTTAAATTTAACATGCATAGATTCTTCAATAGTATGAGATGATTTATTGAACACTCTATATGCTTTGCTAGTACTAGAATAGCCAACAAAGATTGCTTCATAAGCCTTAGCACCAAATTTACCCAAATTATCTTTGATGTTCAAAACAAAACACTTGCATCCAAAACCTTTAAAGTATGAAATATTTGGTTTTCTTAAATGATAAATTTCAAAAGAGGTTTTGAAAGTATTTTTACACAAATAAATACGGTTAGATATGTAGCATGCGGTGTTTATGGCCTCGGCCCATAAGTATTGAGGGAGCCCATATTCACTTATCATAGTCCTAGCCATTTCTTGAAGAGTTCTATTTTTCCGTTCAACTACTCCATTTTGTTGTGGAGTTCTAAGACATGACATTTCATGCTTAATTACTTTTTCATCACAATAAGTCATGAAGAGTTGGTTGACAAACTCACCACCTCTTTCACTTCTTATCCGTAAAATTGAAAATCCTTTTCTTTTTCAACTCTTTTTCGAAAAATCTTAAATGCGAAAAAGTTTGATCTTTATGCTCCAAAAAGAAAACCCAAGTTAAACGAGAGAAATCATCGACTAAAACAAAAACATATCTATTTTTATTTAAGCTTTTAGTTTTAGTTAGTCTAAAAAGATCCATGTGAATCAATTCTAATGGCCTAGATGACATGATATCCTTGATTGGTTTGAAATAAGACTTGGTTTGTTTCCCAAGTTGGCATGCACCACAAATGCGGTCTTTTTCAAACTTCAAATAAGGAATATCCTTCACCAATTCCTTAGAATTTATTCTAGCAAGGTGATCAAAAGATGCATGGCCTAATCTTCTATGCCATAACCATGAAATCTCATCAAAAGTATTTAAACATTTTGTAGAGCAATCCAAATTAAGCATATCAATAATATAGACATTATTTTCACGAAATCTAGTGAGAATACAATCATTGGTTTTACAATCAAAAATTTTGCAAGAAGATTCATCAAAACCAACTTTGAGATCACGATCACATAGCTGACTAATACTAAGCAAATTATGTTTAAGCTCATCAACAAGAACTACATTTTCAATTACGAGAGATGCACCAATCTTAATGTTACCTATACCGATGATGGTGCCCTTGGAGACATCTCCGAAGGTGACGGTGCCACCTTCAACGTACCTTGATAGGGTTGTGAAATTGTTGATGTCCCATGTCATATGCCTTGAACAACCACTATCGAGGTACCACTGCTCCTTACATCTTGGAGTCTTGGTGTTACCTATATCAAATAATTTAAGGCTTGATTTTGGTACCCAAATTTTCTTAGGTCCTAATGCGTTAGTGTTTCGAACCCAAACAAGATTATTTGTACTATTTATATGATCATAGTAAAATTTAGCTAAATGACCATTCCGGCCACAATAAGTACATTTATAAATTCTTCCATATTTAAAAGCATAATGAGCATGTGGTTTATGAGCATGTGATTTGTGAGCCTGGGGTGTTTTAGCATGATTGACATGTGATGTGTTAGCATGATGAACATGTGGAGTTTTGGCATGAGATGTTTTATCATGTTTAGCATGAGGAGTATGCATATGCCTTTTTGAAAACATTTCTTCTAATTTAGTATTGTTAAAAGCACATTCTTTTAAAACATTACCCAAATCATTTATTCTAGTTTTTAACATGAAAAACTCATTTTCATCAATTTTAGGATATTTAGCTTTGCAAACAACTCTATAAGCATCAAAATCTTTTTGTGTTGTGATCGAAGCTAAACCTGCACACAAAATACGGAATTATAGAACTTAAGAAAGGAAATGTGCAAGTGCTCAATTCTTCCGCTATAGCAAGTGGCTATGCGGGTCGTGATCCACAAGGAGGGTTTTGCGATAGAAGCGTTTACGTTCTTTATTGAAATCTTAATGAAAATAAAACGAGAGTTCTTCTCTGTTTTTAAAGTTAAGAAAAAGAAAAAGAGTTAATAGTTAAAGTAAGAAGAAAGTGAGAGATGAAGAATGTGGAGAAAAATCGGCAAGCGATGAAAAGCGACTATGTACAATGAGTCGAAAAAGAATGATAACGAAGAGGGAGAAGTGGTGATCTATACTAAAGAAATAAAAGAAAAGAAAGAAAGAAAAGTGAAGAAATACTTACCTAGGTTGATTGATGACTTACTTGGAAACCTTTGCATGTTCTACCTTTGCTTCAGAGGCGTTCAACGCATGGGTCATAGGATCGAGCTCAGTCCCCGTTCGCATTAGGTCATCAAGACGAGCAAGAATGAGGTGATACGGATCTTAAGGAGGAGAACATCACCATGAATCATCGTTGGCACTCACAAAGATTTTGTTAGACTTGTGCTTTCGAATTCACTTGCATTCTCATCAAAAACAAACAAGGTAAAGTAGAAGAGGAAGAAGAAAGCAAAAGAAAAGGAAAGTAAAGATACGAACATAAATAAAAGTTTACCTTTATTGCTTGAAACAATGAAAGAAAGGAGGAGGGTACATCGGTGTCACTCTCAACATATGCCTCTCTCTTACTTACATGAATCATCATCTAACCTAAGCTACATACAAGTTACATAAAAATAAAAACCTAAACTACAAAATGGAAAACTAGTCTAAACCTATCTCTGCATTGTCGTCCTTTTCAGCACAAAGCATGGCCTTTTATAGGGCAAATACCCAATAAGCAGGATCCCGGGGAGATCGGGGGAGCAAACGCTCCCCCTAGCTCCCCAACAAAGCCGGGAAACGTGGCTTTGGCCGCATTTCCGCGGCCAGGGTGTGGCTAGGTGGCCACACCCTGTTGGTGGGTCTCCCCGGTTTGGCTTCCTGCTTTTATCTTCAGTTGGTTTCTTCGTTTGAGTCCCAGATTCTGACGAAATGGCCTTTGATTCTTGGCTTTAACCAATCGATTCTGAGAGGATTCTTCTCAACCAGTTTTCAACCTCTTGATTTTGCCCTGATTTCTTGAGTGCGAATTAATTCTAATTTAATTCAGAATTTTGGTGGGCTTTGGGCTCATTTCTCTTCATCTCCTTAAAGATTGGGCCTGCAAATAAATTAAACAATTAATTAGGACAATGCAGGCTTTTATTCTATAATAAGTATGGAAATATGATGTTTAAATATGCAACATTAGTGACCAATCACACCCCCATACCTATCTTTTGCTCGTCCTCGAGCAAAACAACTAAACTATACTAAGGATTATTAGACCACTTTCGCAGGTCGCGCGATTGCACTGAGCATGTGCAACAAGCCGTTAAACCTCTAGGTTTCCCCTAGAGGACGAGTTTTGTCTCGTGAGGGTTTTCAGCGGATTGCACCCACAAAATCCATAAAGAAAGGGAAAAGAGTTAGTATTTTCGAAAAAGCATTTTGAAAGAGAAAAATATTTGAAATATGATTGTAAGATCTAAGCAATCTATAAGTTATAGGAAAACCGAATTTTCCATTCCTAAACTTAGTCTCTATTCAAAAATTTGTTATCAATCAAAGTAAGGAGTCAAATTGTACTTCTCATCTAGTCTATTACTTTACCCTAAGTCATATGCACTTGTGACTGTGAAAATTTTGACTAAGGGTTCATTAACTCTAACTCTTATGCCTTATTTATTTATATATATATATATAAATTTTATGGTAGTATTCCTTAGTTCTATTAGGCTTTCTAATATGCCCATGTAACGAGCCTCTAATCGATGACTCCCAAACCAAACGGTCTTAGGGCACCGGGTGAGAAAACACCCTAGGACTTAATACTCGAGCAAACAGGGCCACAAAACTTAGGATTTTATTATATGAACCTCTTTTAGGCTTGAATACTTATGCTTTATTAGGCACAAATACCCAGCTTAATCAGAGAATTTTCTTTTCAAACTTATCTAATCATCTTTCGCATAAATACTGGGGCTTGCTTAGGCCAAAGCACCTAGCTAATCAATAAGTAGACTTGTTTGTATATATATATTTTTTATAACATATAATAATCTTTCGCATAAATACTATGGCTTGCTTAGGCCAAAGCACCTAGCTAATCAATAATTAGACTCTCTTTTTTTCTTTTTCTTTTTTCAAACTCATCTAATTATCTTTTGCATAAATACTAAGGCTTTCTTAGGCCAAAGCACCTAGCTAATCAATAATTAGATTTGTTTATCTTTTTTTTTCTAAGGCATAAGAATCTTTATTTTTGAACCCTAAGTGTGTAGGTGTATGAAGTGTGCATATTTCATCAAGGTAAAGATCAAGACCAAATTACTTTGACAAATTATCTTCCTAACTCTATAAATCAAACAAATAATCTTATTTTGACCAAGTATAAGAAATCCTAAATTGGATTTTCCTATTCCTTAAAATTAACTTAATTTCTTACAAAAATAAGTCAAAATATTGTTTCTATTTTTCAAAAAGTTTTTTTTAAAAGTAAAGAAAAATGTTATTTTTTTTTTAGAAAAAGAAAAGTTATGTTAGACCCTCCCCCACACCTATCTCATGCATTGTCCTCAATGTATGAATTAATGCATAGATGCATGAAAAAAACGAAAGGGAAGGAAAATGTTACCTTATGGTGGTGGTTCCGGTGGTGGTCTGATTGGTCCACGAAACGCGGCCCAATCAACTTTTCTTGGGTCTCGGAGAAACCCACCAGAAATATCTTTAATATAACCCAATAAAAGATTTGTTTATAAAGGATTTTTATTAAGTATTTGACCCCATCTAATTTTCATATTCCATAACAAATTTCGGAGTCAAATTTGTCAACCACCTCGTCCCAGAAAGGAGTATGAAATGATAGAGTGATTGACTTGGACTCAGGAAGTACAGGAACTAATACCGACTCAGGAAGGTAACTTAAGTCAAGTAAAGGTTCAAGAGTCGAAATTGGTTCAGGAATAGGGTCCAAGTCAAGAAGTTGAAACTCAAGTCCACATGTATTTTTCAACAATGGAATGTGACCTAATATGGGTGATTCCAGTTCAAGAATGATAGGTGGAGGAATCAAAACTGACTCTAAAATATTACTCAAGTTTGGTAAAACAACATGAGTCAATATTGATTCAGAAAGTTGAACTGGATCACAGATTTGAGAATCTAGGTCACATATCTCATTGAGTTCAATATCAAAAAATTGAGAACTTGCCAATTTGTCAATAGGACTTTCAAAATTGTATAATTGGTCAAGTTCAATATGATCCTCAAAGATGAGGGATTCAATTTCATGATGAATAGGCACAGGATCCAACGTTGACTCGGGAAAAAGATCGAAATTAGGTGAAGATACCGGAGTCATAATCGAATCAGGAAGTAGAATTGAATCACTAAGTTGGGGTTCAGGATCATATTCATTTTCAAGTTCAATTTCAGGAAAAGGAAAACTTGCTAAACTGTCAATATCTTTTTCAAAATTTGGAGTTTGGCAAGTTCAAATGGTAGTTCTGAAATGGAATCTTGATTTTCAAAACTACATGACTCTTCGGCTCTAACAGAATGGTTAGTGACATCAGAACTGGTCCAACGGTGAGAACGTAGAGATTCGACCATCATATCTATGTCACGATTACGAGTGTTTTGAGCCTGAGTCATGGCATCAAGCATCTTTTCATAGTTGATAGGTTCATCGTTTTGATGAAAAGATGAAGAATTATCTTGGAAGTGGTAGTGAAATTGTGAGTCCATCAGATTTTGGGATTTGTGTTTGGACTCACGCATACTCATCTCCAGAATTGATGGTTTCCTATTTTGGACTGGTGGAACTGAGTATGACTCTTGAAAATATTGTGGACTAGGTGGAGAAGGAGGACAAGTTGGTTGATAATTATGCTCAGGGGAGGTGAATCCCCACTGACTCGGTGAAGAGTTGAAATTATTATGGACATTATAGTTATTAGATGGGGGACATGGGTTATATTGATTCGGATAAGACCAATCCGGCACACTAGGTTGGTTAAAGTCATGATATGCCGGGTTGGTAATATCTGAAAAAGAGTTTGATGTGTAATATGGATTATTATTGAAGTTGAAAAAATTGTTATTATAGGCCATATCACACAATGGAATACAAACAAAAAGAAAGAAAAACAAACAAATAAACAAACAAGAAAGAAAAATTCTAACCTAAGTTAGGGTAGACCAAGACCTAGACGACTCCTAACTGGTTAGACTGTCCACGAGAGGTTTAATGTAGACTTTGACCACAAGCTAATCAGCCAGGTCAGGGCAAGATTGGTGGGTGGTTTTCCGTCAAAGACGTTCCTTAATTAAATAACCACCAATCTTCGGGCTTTCGGCCCTTAATCCCTTTCCTAGACACTGATATGGCAAGAGTTAAGTTCCAACACCTTTCCCCCTTAGGATAATCTCCTAATTGAGTCCGAGATGTCCCTAGGGCCAACGTCTACTCATTTTAAGTTAGGCTTCGGTTAGTGAGTGCTTGGATTCTGATTTTTGGGCTAAGGAAGGGTGATTAAATCCCCACCTTATCTTGATATTGGGTTGGTGCCCTTAAAATCAATTAGTGCAAGTGTACAAGATAAATAAGATGCACTCAAAGCGATATAAATCAACCAAGAGATAGTCCTATTCTAGATGCAATGAGAACATACCTTGCTCCAGCACTCTTCAACAGTAAAGTAAAGGAATTGAAAAGACACGTGCCTAAGATGCAAACGTCTAATCAATTTTTTAACTTTTGCAACAAACTTTTTACTGTTGGTTATTAGCAGGCTTATGTGATGGCATATAAGAAAAAATAAATTGCAAAAAACTAGAATTTTTGCAAGTCAAGCAGCCCTGCAAAAAAAAAACATTAGTAGTCCACTCCTTTTTGCCGCGTTTTCGCGGCGTTGGCCGCGGATCCGCGACAAAGCAGAGGGCACTTGGTCTCTGCTTTCTAGAGCAGAGGCCCAAGGCCACTTATATGTTACTGCAACTTTAATTTCTTGCTTTGCTTGCCCTTTAACCTGCAACAGAGAAGAAAATTCGTTTTAGTTCTAAAAAAAAATTTTAAATAAAAATTCAGATTTCAATATAAATGTTACCCTCCCCCGGCAACGGCGCCAAAATTTGATCGAAGCTAAACCTGCACACAAAATACGGAATTATAGAACTTAAGAAAGGAAATGTGCAAGTGCTCAATTCTTCCGCTATAGCAAGTGGCTATGCGGGTCGTGATCCACAAGGAGGGTTTTGCGATAGAAGCGTTTACGTTCTTTATTGAAATCTTAATGAAAATAAAACGAGAGTTCTTCTCTGTTTTTAAAGTTAAGAAAAAGAAAAAGAATTAATAGTTAAAGTTAAGAAGAAAGTGAGAGATGAAGAAGGTGGAGAAAAATCGGAAAGCGATGAAAAGCGACTATGTACAATGAGTCGAAAAAGAATGATAACGAAGAGGGAGAAGGTGATCTATACTAAAGAAATAAAAGAAAAGAAAGAAAGAAAAGTGAAGAAATACTTACCTAGGTTGATTGATGACTTAGCTGGAAACCTTTGCATGTTCTACCTTTGCTTCGGAGGCGTTCAACGCATGGGTCATAGGATCGAGCTCAGTCCCCGTTCGCATTAGGTCATCAAGACGAGCAAGAATGAGGTGATACGGAACTTTATTGCTTGAGGAAGAAGAAAGCAAAAGAAAAAGAAAGTAAAGATATGAACATAAATAAAAGTTTACCTTTATTGCTTGAAACAATGAAAGAAAGGAGGAGGGTACATCGGTGTCACTCTCAACATATGCCTCTCTCTCTTACTTACATGAATCATCATCTAACCTAAGCTACATACAAGTTACATAAAAATAAAAACCTAAACTACAAAATGGAAAACTAGTCTAAACCTATCTCTGCATTGTCGTCCCTTTTCAGCACAAAGCATGGCCTTTTATAGGGCAAATACCCAGTAAGCAGGATCCCGGGGAGATCGGGGGAGCAAACGCTCCCCTAACTCCCCAACAAAGCCGCGGAAACGCGGCTTTGGCCGTGTTTTCGCGGCCAGGGTGTGGCCAGGTGGCCACACCCTGTTGGTGGGTCTCCCCGGTTTGGCTTCCTGCTTTTATCTTCAGTTAGTTTCTTCGTTTGAGTCCCAGATTCTGACGAAATGGCCTTTGATTCTTGGCTTTAACTGATCGATTCTGAGAGGATTCTTCTCAACCGGTTTTCAACCTCTTGATTTTGCCCTGATTTCTTGAGTACGAATTAATTCTGATTTAATTCAGAATTTTGGTGGGCTTTGGGCTCATTTCTCTTCATCTCCTTAAAGATTGGGCCTGCAAATAAATTAAACAATTAATTAGGACAATGCAGGCTTTTATTCTATAATAATTATGGAAATATGATGTTTAAATATGCAACATTAGTGACCAATCATGTTGAAATAAGAATAAAAGATAACTCATCTTTTTCTTTTGAAGAAATAGCAATTTGATTTTAAGCATTTCATTTTCCTTTTTCAATTTTGAGCAATCTTCCTTTTTAGCATCAAAACTTTCTGAAAGTTCAATGAAAGCTTGTAATAACAATTCTTTACTTATTTCACTTTCACCATCAAGTGGTTGGGCAGTTACCTTAGGTGTGTTTGCCATGAAACACACATTTGCCGTGTCGACTTCATCTTCGGATTCACTTTCTGAGTCTCAAGTGGCTTTGTACACCTTCTTTTCAACCGGCTTCTTTTGCTTCAAGGAGGAAGATATCTTTTTCTTGAAATCTGGACAATCGGCCATGATGTGTCCGGGTTTCCGACAGTTGTAGCATATGATCTTTTTCTCCTCCTTCCCTTCCCATCGCCTTTTATAGTTGAGCTTATTCTTGCGGTACATTCTCTTTACATTTCTCACAAGAAGAGATAACTCTTCATCATCTTCTTCATCTTCTTCATCATCGTAGTTGGTGGAAGAAGACTTGAAAGCTATAGACTTTTTCTTTTGAGATACCGCTTCTTCTCTAGCCTTTTTCTCCATCTCATGGGTCTTAAGATTTTCAATAAGACATATGAGTTCCATCTCGTCTTTGTCATTCAATCCTTCAAGGTGGTAGCTTTGATTTCCCATGATGAAGGGAGAGCATGAATCACCTTACGTACCTTCTGGTCGTTGCTTATTTCATCACCTAGAGAAGCAAGAGCATTTGTGTCTTAGTAAACTTTGTAATCATATGATCAATAGATTCATTTTCTTGCATTTTAAAACTTTCATATTGGGAACGCAAGAGATCTATTTTAGCTCTCTTGACTTGTGATGTTCCCTCATGAGTGACCAATAAGTGTTGCCAAATCTCATAGGCGGATTTGCAATAGATAACCCGTGTTAAGTCATCCTCATTCAAAGCTAAAAGTAGGGCATTTTAAGCCTTTGAATTAGCATCAAATTCCTTGGAGGTAAGTTCGGACCAAGTGTCCTCCTCACCTTTGGGTTTACTAAAAGGCTTGGTGAAAGACTTAGCAACTAGACTACCTAGAGATTGCAGAAAAATGTTCATCCTAACTTTCCATATGGGAAAGTTGAGTCCATCAAATTTTGAAGGGGTCTTAATGTTATCGGCCATCTTTACTAGTGTATGAATGAAGATATGAAATAGTGATTAGCAAATTATAGGATCTCTCTAAGGATGTGAAGCCAAAAACTAGAGTCCTAGCTCTGATACCAATTGAAATCACTCACCTAGAAGGGGTTGAATAGGTGATAATGCTAATTAATGCACAAATTTAAAATGAGATGATGCCATGATCACTCAAAGCAAGATTAGAAGCCAAATATCCCATGAAGGGCTCTGAACTCCTTCTTCATGATTCATCTAAATAAGAGTTTGAGGTGCGCAATGCAATCTTGTTGTAAGAGTATTAATTGACAATATAAGAATGAATGGAAAGCAAGTAAATAACACAAGTAAACCAATCGCAAACACAGAGAATTGTTTCGAGCACCCAGCTCTACATCCCCGCCTTCACCCAGAAGGATTTCCGATCCACTAGAACTTCCACAAAGGATTACAACCACTAGGGAGTACCCAACTCCTCAATCACACTCCTCTAGTCCAGAGGTAGTGGAACCACAAATACAATAATCATTAGTGATCAAAAGACCACAAACTCTCTATTGAAAAACTTTTCTTTACAAAACCTTAGAGAATAATGTAAAGGATTAAAGCTCAAGGTTTGTAAGTGAAAAATAAACAAATAAAGGAGAGTTTTGAATCAAAAACTTCAGAGAAAAATCAGAGATTAGAGCACAAAAACTGAGAGCAAAAACTTCTTTCAAAAAAACTCAAGCTTGGAATTCTTTTGCAAATGTTGTTGTGATTCTCCTCAACCCCATCCACCCCTATTTATAGGATATAGGTAGGGATTAAAGGGTAAACAAAATTTTGATGAATCAGTAAAGATAAGACCCAAAACCAGCCATAAACCTCTTTGGAGAATAAGAACACGTTTTAAAACAAGTTTAAAAAACTAGCCGTTTGGCTGTTAATACACTCACGGTCGACCGGTTTTCAAAATCATATGACCATTGGCAGCCCCCGGTTGATCGCCCGGTCGACCGTCCCAAACAGAGACTTAGGTGCAGTCAGTCGGTCGAAGCTCGGTCGACCGATATGGGGTCCGGTCGGCCGCCTGGTTGACCGGATAACGTGCACACATGCACGCACCCAACGGTCAGAACTGCGGTCGACCGCTCGGTCGACCGTTCTGACCTGAAACAGAGTCGGTCGACCGTCCGGTCAACCGCAACAGGTCAAAACAGATTACTCTAAGGAAATAGTTTTGAAGACATGTTAATTTTTTTTTAAAACATATTTGTCAAAACATAGAAGACTACAATAAATAGAGTTTGCAAATACTGAAATAGGCATATTAAAATATTTTATACAAGAGACAAAAATAATCTTTTAAAAATCATGTGCAATTTTGTGTGTGTGGGGGATTTGAGCTTCAACACTATATACTATCCTTTAACAAACTAAAATAAAAACTATAAAGAAAGAAGTCTCTTAACCACGTTGTCGAGCTAGAGCCTCCTCTCCTATAAAAGAGTTCTCTTGCGCCATCAACCTATCAACATGCTTTTAGCGCCATTAACCTTGCAATATGCTTAAAGCCATCAAGACTTGTACAAACCTAAAATTCATTCTAAAATAACTTATTAGTACCAAATAGCTTCTATATGTTTTGTTATCATCAAAACTTATACAAATAGAGAGTGTAACCTTTTGGGCCAATAGTATTTGTGCACATCAGTTAACTGACCCGTCGACTGAGCTCTGGTCGGTCGACCACCAGCAGGCTCAGGACTGAGATTATAGGGTTTGAAATGTTGGCTTTTAATTACCTATAAAATCCCATAAAATCACATAAATTTCACAAAAATAAGTTCTTATAAATATTTGAAGTATAAATATGTGTGATCAAAATTCTACACATATTACAAACTATTTGAAATATTTTAGAGACATGGAAATTAAGCTTTAAACCAAAAATGGTATTTTTCAAGACTTAGATTTTGAAATGAAAATACATTTTCTCTAAAATTTGTATAAATACAAAAGCATGATATAGAAACACTTTTTGAAGCATAGTGTATATGGATAGAATCCAATACATATATAAAAGATATATCTATGTTATTGACATTAAATCCAATACTGAGTTTTGATAAGAAAAACTTAAAACCATCAATTAGAATCATCAAAATAAGTTTTTAGACAATATGAACTAAACAATGTATATGGATGAATCCACTATACATATAAATCATATAAAACTTCTTTTGATTCTATCTATTCATGAAAACCAATAAATGTATTCTTGAAAATCCAAAACTGCTAAACCAAAACTATTGAACTTGTGTGTGTGTGTGTGTGTGTGTAAACTTGAGCATATCAACACTAGTCTATCCTTACACAAGATCTAAAACAATAAACTAAACAAACCTAAACCAATGTTTTCTTGTCGATCTCTATCTCCAAGCAGACTCGATCCAAACCCAATCCATAAAGCTTGACTCCATCCGAGTACTATATACGATCTTGACACGCGAGCTCCTAAATCAATACATATTAGCTCCAAAACTGGCTTTGAATCATTTGTTGAAGCTAATCACCTACTGATATCTTGATATATATCTGAAACTTATTAGATACAAGATCATTAGAAAACTAACTTTTATAAGTTAGTCATCTTCAAAACGAAGGTGAAGGGCCTTTAGGCCAACACAAAGTCCTCACCATAGCCCGAGACATAGAAAGGTCTATGGAGAAGAATATCAGGAGTCAAAAACAAATTGAGTCTGCAAAGCAGATATTCTAGCACATAGACAGAGAATATTCGATGACGAAGAGAAAAGACCCAGTCAGACTCGTTGATGTCTCCCTGACCATATGTAATACCTCGATCCCACGGTTACAGAGGCCTTATTGTAATGTATATACGCAGAGCGAAAATACCCTTACATATATACTCTAAGCATCAGTACAAGTAAGAATCAGAGTACGTAAGTACATGATGCATTATACATTCCAACATAAAAGTACAATTATAAAGTTATCACAGGATATAACATAATATTATAAGGATATTGCATCACCAATAAGTTCAAAAGTAAGAATACGAGATAATCAAGTATTAACAATACAAAAGGTGCCCATGAGTTATGAAAAGGAAACTCGATAGCCAAGCAGGGGCCTGTAAGAAAAGGACACCAGACGGTCTACCCTTGATTTACTATGCTACCCTGCATAACTCTGATCAATAGAAATTTCGCTACGATTCAAGCTCTTGGATCTGGACATACAGGTCCAAGGGAGTTAGAAAGCTGCCCAACCAGTAGTAAGATGAGTTCCAAGTGGCTTGCATAAACAAGCACACATATATAGTTAAATCTGAGCATAAGAGCATGTATTAAAAACTGTGTCGTGATCACAGGCATATCCAAGCATTAATGGGACATGAAGGATACATAGATATAAGTGTAAGCAAATCTAGTTTTATAAACTCAAACTGTAGCTTCATGAGATTAGCACATCGAAGGAATATTCTAAATAAGGAAACCCTTGCATATATACCTTATACATCTGTCACCGTACTATGAATGTACACAATCTGAGTTGCCCTCAAGTAACGAAATAAGAGAACAATATGAATATGTTCCAAGAAGTATGTCGTGTACCCAACCATGCAGACAAGTAAGAAGTAGCGAATGTAAATGCTAATCAAGAAATTCATATGAAATCAAGAGTAAGCAAGTCAGAGGTTAAGTACAGTAGAAATAATAATAACTGATAAATCCAACTTAAAGTCTGACAATGCAAAGTCCGATAAATACTAAATTTGATAAAATTAAATCCGGGCAAAACCAGTTGTATAACCCAGTCTACAGCTTCACGAGACTAGTATGTCGAAGGAATAATTCAAATAAAGAAATCCTCATATATATATACATCTTTATCCCCTGTCACCGTAATCTGAGTGTATAGAACCCGAATTGTAAAACATCACGAAATCTGATAAAACTGATGAATTATTGTATTAGCATCTTATTATTATTACTCATCTAACCCATATTTCTATGTATGTGTTCTGACATATGTTCCAACCCACATACATTCTTATATGAGTAAGTCGTGCTTGGTTATTGGAATTTGATGTGGAAATCAACTAATTATGTTTACAATGGGTCCCATATATACCCGGGACCACGGCCCATTATGTTCCATTGCTGTTTACCGTGAGGCGAAGTGGGGCTAAAGGGTCTTATTGTATGCCTTAAGAAGGGATATAATAATTAGAGTGGCAGCACACCCCGTGGAACATCTGGAGGCCCACAGGTAGAACCAAAGTTTTAGTCACACAACATTCCCAATATCATTGTAAACAAAATCATGAAGCAACATGCAGGTGACAAGTGTCAAGTGGTAGTAGAACAGATATTTATTGTCATGTAACACAATATGGGAAAATAGTACCGATACAAGAGATCGGTACGATTACTGAAAAATAATACAGTTTTTGCAAAACAATATAAATAAAGATTTCAAACTCTTCACAACTATTGACACTATAAAAAGACAAACTCTTAGACAACTCTTTAACTAGTCTGAACGTTGTCTAACTTGTCAACATTCACAAAAGATAAGTCATAAACAAGCTGACGACTAGTTTCTGCCCATCCCTGAGGGATAATGTAGCGACTTAGACTCTACTGATCCAGTGAAGCAGACCGTAAGCCAAGGTTGGCTTTAAAGAGACCTAAGTAGGCCTAAGATGCTAAGTTAGCTCAACACTTAGCCTCGCATGATCCCTAGGGGATAGCCTCACCTGAGAGGCTAAGTTTATCTAGCTTCACCTTGAGCTCTTCACAGCTTCGCCTGAAGCTAATTCTAGCTTCGCCCGAAGCTAGAATTATAGCTTTGCTTAAAGCTTTCTTGATAGCTTCGTATGAAACTCTTCATAACTCTACAGAGAACTAAAGTGCAGCTTCGCCTGAAGCTAATTCTAGCATCTCCCTAGGATAACTGTAGCTTCTCCTGAAGCTTTCTTGATAGCTTCACATGAAGCTCTTCATAGTTCTACAAAGAGCTAACTTACAGTTTCGCCTGAAGCTAATTCTAGCTTCTCCCGAGGTTAATTATAACTTCTCCTAAACCTTTCTTGATAGCTTCGCATGAAGCTCTTCATAGCTCTACAGAGAGCTAACTTACAGTTCCGCCTAAAGCTAATTCTAACTTCTCCCTAGGCTAATTATAGCTTCTCCTGAAGTTTTCTTGATAGCTTCGCATGAAGCTCTTCATAGCACAGAGAGCTAACTTACAGCTCACCTGAAGCTAATTCTAGCTTCTCTCGAGGCTAATTATACCTTCTCCTGAAGATTGGCATAACTTCACTGAAGAGCAGCCTTGGTTAGCCTGGCCTGAGGAGAGTAATCACGCCACTAAGTTAGTGGGGGGAGCTAATGGGTAGTTACACCCATGATCCCTCATTAAGAGGAGATAATTAAGAGAATCATAACTCCCTATTGAGCCTATAAATAGCCCACTAGTAGGCTAGGTTCATGGTCTTAAAGAAATTCAAGTCCAAGAGGCTTTTTGAAGAACATAATCTTCTTTGGTGGCTTCAAAGCTTAAGCTAACAAGAGATCTACTCTCTCATCCTAAGAATTCAAAGAATCACTTCTCTAATTCTACAAGAATAAATTCAGGGTGTTAATAGGGTGTTAATACCCAAAGACCTTCCTCCTTTTCAAGGAATCTCAGGAACCAAGCGAGAATGAATTCCCAGGCAATAGCAATCGAAGATCGATCGATCGCATCGTCAACAGGATAAAGTGGTCGCGCGCTGATCAGACTCCCACTGGTACACTTACCCAGAAATCTCAGAGGAGATCTACTTGTAATTTTTCATTTTTTATTCAATTACTTGTAATCTTCTCCACAAATTTTGTAAGTTTTCTCTTATTGAATTTTCAATGAAAAACAAGATGGCGACTTGATCGGGAGAAAACTGCACACAAAAAGTGCATGTTTTGAAATTGATATTTAAAGTGCGTGTGCTTTGGCTTCCTCGATACTTCCGTTATAGCATAGAAGCTAAAATGAGTCGAATCCATAAGGACAGGAGGCGATAGAACCTTACAGGTATGTTCACGTGTATGTTAAAAGTTCTTCAATATTTGCAAGAATGAAAAGAAAAGAAAACAAAGAATGAAAAGAGAAGAGTACGATGAAACTCGAAGAAGTGGGAAACATAGAAGAAATGGTTTTTGTGATTTTTAGATATATTTCTAAAGCAAAGTGAAAAAGAAATAAAACCTATGGCTACTAACTACTAATGGCTCCACTAATCATGCTAACTTCTTAGTGATAATAGCCTCATATGTATCATTGGCCATCACTAGTCTTTGATTCCAGATCATTTCAAAGCATGACCCATGCGATAACTTTTACATCCAAACTCAACAAAACAAGTCCAAGCTACACTTAAACCATCAAAACTAAATAAGAGTAAGCATAGAGTAAAGTAATGTTAGCTTGTTAGAGAGTTAGGATGTTAGAGTATTAGATCCATCATCATGAGCCATCAATGGATCTTGCAAGAGGAAGGCCAAGTAGAGGCTATTAGATTCATATGGATTATCAAGTAAGAAGTTAGCAAGTTAGTGGTTAGTAGTTAGTTGTAATGAGAGAAAATTAGCTAAATATGTAAACGGAGTTAGATAGAAAACAAAGTGAGGTAAAGAGAGAACCTTTCATAGCTTATCACCTTCTATTACAAGCACTCTTACTTTCCACTCATGTATCACTCTCTCTCCTATCACAAGATCTAAAAGAAATGAAAAATACAACGACGAAGAAGAAGAAAAACTAAACTAAACTACCCTAAACTACAACATGAAAAGAAAACTACACTACTCTCTGGATATCTCCATCTGAAGAACCCCAGGGGGTATTTATAGGCACCAGGGGGAAGGGGGCCAAGGGTTGTACCTCTAGCCCAAAGCACGGGCGCGGCGTGCCCGTATGCCCGCAAAAACGTGGTCAAAGTCACGTTTCCACGGCTATACCAGAGCGGCGCTGCGCACGCCGCCTGCTGCGCGCCGCTTGTTTGTCCCCCTGTCGGCTGCCATGTTTCGGTTTCTGGTTTTAAGCCCCTGGTTTTGATGAAACTGTTCTCCAAAGTCAATGGCTATATTATAGGCCTTTAATCACTCATTAAATGGAGATTTAGGGTCTTCTTCATTGCACACCATGGACCTAGAAACATACAAGAGAGGTATTATTAGCAAAATTTAATATGAAATAAATGTGAAGATGTGGTATGAAATATGTAGTTTTAGAGACTAATCACACCCACACACTTATCTTTTGCTCATAGCGAGCAAAACAAAAAACTAAGAAATTATTACACCACTTTCGCTGTTGACGCGATTGTACTGAGCATATGCAACAAGCCGTTAAACCTCTAGGTTTCCCCTAGAGGAGAAGTTTTGTCTCCTGAGGGTTTTCAGCGGATTACACCTACAAAATCCATAAAGAAAGAAATCAAATGTCAGTATTTTTGACAATACATTTTGAAATAGAGAAAATTGTTAAAGTGAAAATATAAGTGATCCAAGGTCATAGGTTAACCAGAAATTATTCTTCCTTAAACTAAGTTGAAATGCAAAATCTTGTTATAAATTAAATGTAAGAATTTAAAATTGAATTGTTTCTTTGATCTTTCATAAAACTCTTTTAAGAAAAATATGCACTTTGTAAACAGTGAAGATTTTTAGGATATCGACTCTAACTTTCATGCCATTTATTTGTGTGTGTGTGTGTGTGTGTGTTTGTGTGTGTGTATATATATATTTTCTTTTTATCTTCTCTTAGTTTTCTTAGGCTTTCTTATTTACCCGGGTAGTGAGCCTTTAGCTGGTGACTCCCAAACCAGATAGTTTTAGGGCACCAGATGAGAAAATATCCCTTGGACTTAAGGACTCAGGTAAACAAGGCCATAGAACTAAAGGGATTATTTTGATTTTGTATATTTTTTTAGGCATGAATAATCATGCTTCCTGAGGCATAATTACCCAGCTTCAATAAGTGATTTTATAATCTTTTCATTTTTTTGGTTTTATTATCATTTCATTTTATATATATATATTTTTTATGACATTTTCAGTCATTGTTTCAATCCCAAAATCTGTGTAAGTATGAAGTGCATAAATCTAAGACAAAAATTTAAGATCAAATTATCTTTCAAATCTTACTTTCTTATTCTAAAATTTAAACAAGATCTATTATTTTGACTCGGTTTAAAATTTCATAATTTTAGGTCTTCCTAATTTCTAAGATAATCTTAATTTTCTTTAAAATAAATCAAAATTATTTCCCTTATGTCAAAAAGTTTTGTAAAAAGAAAAGAAAAAAGTTTGTATACAAAAGAAAATTTTAAAAAGTTTCTAAAAAGAAGTGTAAAAGAAAAAAAATGTAAAACTAACTATGTTAGTAAATCCTCTCCCAGGCTTATCTCATGCATTGTCCTCAATGCATCGTGAATGTGTATATACATGAAACCAATGAAGAGAGAAGGAAAATTACCTCATGGTGGTGGCTCCGATGGTGGTCTGATTGGGCCAAGCGTTGCTACCCAATCAAGATATCGTGGATCTTGCAGAAACCCACCAGTGAACTCTCTAATACGACCCAGTAAAATGTTGGAGAATTGTATGATCTTATTAAAAAAATTACCCCCATCCAATTTCTAATTTTCGAAAATAATTATTAACTCATTTTCTTCAACATCTTTATCCAACAATGAAGTGTGATTTTGGGAGATGATTGATTTAGACTCAAATGGAATAGGAACAAAAACTGATACCGACTCGGGAACTTGACTCAGATCAAGTTGAGAGTCAACAATGAGAGTGAAAATTGGTTCAAAAATAGGGTCCAAGCCAAAGAATTGATGTTCACACATTTTCACCATCAATGAAGTGTGACAGAAGATATTGGTGATTATATTTCACAGTGTACTGGTACAGGATTCAATGCTGATTCCGAAATAGAGAAAAAAATCTGGTAAGATATCGGGGTCATTATTGAATCAAAAAGTGAAATTGAATTACTAACATGAGATTCGGGATCACATTCAAGTTTAATTTCAATTTCATGAAAGGGATAACTTGTCAGAATGTCTAGGTGACTTTCATAACTTGGAGTTTGGTCAAGTTCAAATATGCATTCTGAAATTGAATCTTGGTTTCCAAAATAACATGATTCTTCGGTCCAATCGGTAGAGTTAGGGGTATAAGGATTGGTCAACGGTTGACAAGAAAGAATTTACTCATTCTCATTGATCAAATCTCTCATTATTGAGTCTAGCCTACTGGCAGGGAGGGTAACCGAATTTTGACTCTGAATCATGTCTTCCATCCTTTTTGCACTTGGTTCTTGAAAAGATCGGTATGGAAGTTTATTTTGAAAATTGTGGTGAAATTGTGAGTCCATCAGATTTTGCGATTGCTGCTCAGACTCACGCCAGGGTTCCATACTCAAGTCCAGTACTGATGGTTGTTCATTTTGAATCGGTGTGACTGGAAAAGATGAGTAGGACTCTTGAAATTTTGGTTGAGATGATGAGTCCAACATATTTTGAAATTGTTGCACTTTTTCACAAAAGACTTCCAAATTCTTTTATAGCTCAGATTCTTCTTTAATTGGATACTCTAGAAAAGGAGTATATGGAGTTTAATTTGGGAAGGATTATGAATTGAGCAAATTTTGAATTTGTTGTTGGGACTCAAGCATGGCTTCCATACTCCTTTCCAAATTGGATTTTTCTTCGGTTGGTGGAATAGGAAAAGGAGGATATGGATCCAAATCAGGGAATGAAAATTCTGGACAAGGTAGTTGAAGATTTGACTCGGGGGAGGTGAATCCCTATGAACTCTGTGAAGAGTGAAAATTATTTTGAAAATTATAGTCATAGGATTGGGGATATGAGTCATATTGAGTCAGATAATTCCAACCCGGCATATATGGTTGGTTCATGTTGTACATAGCTGGGTCGAAGTTATCCAAGTCAACTGAGGTCGGCGTGAAATATGGATCATATTAGGATTGAAAAAATTATTGTTGTTCAAATCCATATCACAATTTACAAAAAAGGAAATAAACAAACAAACAAACAAATAAAGAAAAAGGAAACAAGTCTATGCTAAGATTGACTTAGACCTAGACGACTCCTAACTGGTTAGACTATCCACGGGGGATACATTGTCAGAATCTGACCACGAGTTAATCGGCCGGGTAAGGGCAAGATCAGTGGGAGGTATCTGCTGGAGCAACGGGCCTAATTATGTCAAATCACTGTTCTTTGAGATTTCGCCTCTCAATCCCCAACCTTAGACATTGATTTGACAAGAGTCAACTCCTAACAACTTTCCCCTTAGGTCAATCTCTTAAATGATTTTGAGATGTCCCTAAATGGCAACATCTAGCAAATTTTATTTAGGCTTGGGTTGTGTGAGTGGGGAGGTGATTTTTGGGCTAAGGGAGGGTAATAACTTCCCCACCTTATATTGTATTAGGTGTTGCCTTTAAGTTCAATTTGTGCAAATGTGCAATATAGATAAGAATGAACACAAAAAAGTGAGTAAATCACTAAAGTGTTTGTCCTAATTATATGCAATGCAATATGTACATCTCCTTCAAGATCATAACAACACAAGAACAAAATATAGTATATTGGAATTGAAATCGACACGTGCCTAGATGCAAATGTCTTAACCGTTTTAAAACATCCAATTACCGCATTTTAGTTCTTAAAATTATTACAGAGCACAAGTAATATAAACAAAAACTAGCAGCTAAATAAAAGAATATACAAGAATTTACCCAACCACACAAAGCGAGTGTAGACTTCTGCAATGCTAAAACTTTAACTTGCATACTAAAAATAAAGAAGAAAAGTTAACAAAAACATGAGATCAAACCGTTCCCATCCCCGGCAATGGCGCCAAAATTTGATCGGGGGAAAACCGCACACAAAAATTGTATGTTTTGAAATTGATATTTAAAGTGTGTGTACTTTGGCTTCCTCGATACTTTAGCTCCACTAACCATGTTAACCAGTGATAGTTGCCTCACATGTATCATTGGCCATCACTAGTCCTTGGTTCAAGAACGTTTCAAAACATGGCCCATGCGATAACTTTCACATCCAACTCAACAAAACAAGTGCAAGCTACATTAAACCATCAAAACTAAATAAGAGTAAGCATGGAGTAAAGTAATGTTAGCTTGTGAGAGAGTTAGGATGTTAGAGTATAAGATCCATCATCATGAGCCATCAATGGATCTTGTAAGAGTAAGGCGAAGTAGAGGCTATTAGATTCATATGGATTATCAAGTAAGAAGTTAGCAAGTTAGTGGTTAGCAGTTAGTTATCATGAGAGAAAATTAGCTAAACATGTAAAAGGAGTTAGATAGAAAATAAAGTGAGGTAAAGAGAGAACCTTTCATAAGTTATCACCTTCTATTACAAGCACTCTTACTTTCAACTCATATATCACTCTCTCTCCTATTACAAGATCTAAAAGAAATGGAAAATACAAAGAGGAAGAAGAAGAAAAACTATAAACTACCTTAAACTACAATATGGAAAGAAAACTACACTACTCTCTAGATATCTCCATCTAAAGAACCCCAGGGGGGTATTTATAGGCAACAGGGGAAAGGGGGGCAGGGGATAACCCCTGGCCCAAAGCATGTACGTGGCCGGCCCGTATGGCCGCGAAAACGCGACCAAAGTCGCATTTTTGCAGCTGTATCAGAGCGGAACGCGCAACGCCGCCTGCTGTGCGCCGCTCATTTGTCCCCCTGTCGGCTACCATGTTCTGGTTTATGGTTTTGGGCCCCTAGTTTTGACAAAACTACTCTCCAAAGTCAATGGCTATATTATAGGCCTTTAATCACCCATTAAATAGTGATTTAAGGTCTTCTTCTTCATTGCACATCATGAACTTAGAAACATACAAGAGAGATATTATTCGTAGAATTTAATATGAAATAAATGTGAAGATGTGGTATGAAATATGCAGTTTAGAGACTAATCACGACTCCGTTGAGGATTGCATTCTCCACTACTGAGAATCAAGTGTCGCAATGCGATGATCAGACCCTCGGGTCTATTACTGAGACACTGGTCATTCACTTTGACCAAGAGAGGTTTGAATAACTTCTCTCTGGGGGTAGCACAAGTCCCCCTACATATGCACAAGCACAGGAAGGTCAGCATAGCTAGAGCCCTCTGACAACCTCTTGAAAGCAGGTCTGTGTTAAGACAAATAAGGCTCTCTGCAAGCCTATTATAGTCTCAGGCATAATTAAACAGACTCTATGCGAGTCTAGCGCAGTCTCAGTAGAGACTAACAATCAGCATGTTAACACTGTGCGCAAAGCTATAAAGGTTCCTCGTGAACCTAAAACAGCCTCTACTAAGACTATGTGGATTGCAAAATCTGTAGTCTCATGCGAGGCTAGAGATAGATTTCTCAATTCAGCTTCCTGCGAAATTAAAATAGTCTCTGATTGCAAGACTATTTCATCTCTTCAAGAGCTAAGCCCCGCCTGTCCTGTGAGGCTAAGGCTAAAGCATTTTGTACTAACAGCGAGGCAACTGCAGCCTCGCTTACATCATCAGCACTATTGGACAGTGCTAGACTCGTCATTAGCGGCAAACCAAAGTACTAAATGCTCAGATACCTTCATCATATGAAGCTAATTCAACTCTTTGCAGAGTTCAGCCTCACCTATCATGCGAGGCTAAGGATAAAACATCTTTGTGTGCTAATAGCGTTGTTGATTCAGTGTCGCTCTCACTGCCAGCACCTAGTGCTAAAGTTTTTAATCGCGAGGCCAGAACCAAAGCATTTAGTGCTAAGAATCTTAGCCGCGAGGTTAAAAATGAAGCACCACTGAGTGCTAACAACGAGGCTAGTTCGACTTCACTCAAGAGTGAAGCTCTGCATAGCAAAGCTAAGTTCGCCTTCAAAAGCAGAGCTAAAATAGCAGCTTCGCCTAGCGAAGTTACTCTTTCAGGGGAAGCAATCATAGCTTTGCCTATAGCCAAAAAGAACGCTTTGAAGCCTAAGCTCAGGATTTCTCAACCCAAGCGGGCTAACATTCAGTTTTCTCAAGTCTCTACATTGGATCAGTTGGATCTAGGTAGCACAAAATTGTGGGACTATATGAGCAACAAGTGAAAACTTCGCTCCGAAAAGCCAGTTCACATCTTACCATCCCAGTGCGGACAAGCGGGGTGTCAATCTGTGATGGTACATTCCGTCCACTGTTGTTTGGGACCAATCCCCATAATTTCTCCTCCAAGCTAGCAATTGGTGTTCAACCAGTTGTCAGTCCAAATTTCTAAGAAGCCCAAGTCTCGAAAGAAGAAGACAGTGAACGTGCCTCACGTCGTAGCTACCTTTGTCAATATGATAAGCAGAGGGAGGGATCTTCTATGATTTCAAAGAAGGAAACAGGGGGTTTGCACTTTCTCCTTCAGTTCTCCAGGGCCTGACTATAATCCCTGCTTAGGTCGGGTTCTGGTCAAACAAAAGGATGCCTTCCAAGATACTCATTCCAGGGTAGCAATACCCTATAACCTTCTTCCTCAGAAGCTATGTTGCCAGAACCATTGAGACACCAATTCCAATGGTCCGAGGATGATGAAGAAGCCAGCGGCTTCGCTTCCTCCACCACCATCAGCTCTGTGCAGGCAGGGTTCGTATAAGCCAACATTACTGATAACAATAATGATGATGATCTCTGTCATCGCATGAAAGCACAGGAGCAGACTTCCAAGGCCCAGAAAGAAGCCATGAATAACATCCAGCAAATATTGGCTCAGCTTCTGACAAACTGAAATAATGATAACACAACCGATAATAATCACAAAAATAAGGAGAACAACAACAATGAATCTCCTAAGACTGATCATTCAAAGGAGGGATATTCAATCGATGCTAAAGTGATTAAAGGCATCCAAGCTCAGATCGCATCCTTGTCCCAAAGGGATGAACTGAAGAAAGTAGGGGCAGTCCGTCCTTACTCCTTGGAATGGGATTCAGTCCCATATCTGCCAAAGTTCAAGCCAACAACGATACACTCATATGACAGGAATAGCTCGCCAAATCAGCACATTTACTACTTTCGATCGCAAACTGGTAGTATAGTAGGTAATGATGTTATTATGGCCAGACTGTTCATTGGCACCCTCAAAGGGTAGCCTTTGATTGGTTCAGCAGTCTTCCCGTAAACTCCATATTCCTCTCCCGATTGTACGAGGATGATACCGAGGTGACCATGGACATACTCCTTTCGACAGTCCAGAAAAGAGGAGATTCCGTGCGGGATTACATAGAGAGGTTCCGCAACCTTTCTCTTATGTGCCTTGCAGGTATGCCTTTTTCTATGTTGCTTCAAACATGTAGGCATAACTTTCTTGACAAAGTGAAAGTTTGCATGGGAGCTGTCAAATCCCATACTTGGAAGGACCTTATTGAACAAGCCGAGATAGCTAAGTTTGCATGGGAGCTATTAAATCCCATACTTGGAAGGAGCTTATTGAACAAGCGGAGATAGCTAAAAAATCATCTAAAAAGTTTGAAACCCCTAAAAGTAGGTGGGGAATAATAGCAAAATCTATGACACGGCTGAATAGTCTGATACATCAGCATTGGAAGTGTATGGAGGAACTCGATCAGAGAAAGGTAACTCGAACAGGACTTTGGAGTATCAGATACAATACTCCTACAAAGATGAGCATGTGTTGACACTTTTCTACTTACCCAACAAGGGCAACAAGCTCAAGTTGCCAGAGGCTAGACGCCTAGATGAAGTGGGATGAACGAATGATCCTAACTATTGTCTTTTCCATAGAATGGTTCTTCATCCTACTTGCAGGTGCAATGTCCTTAAGGACAAAATCCAAGTGCTGATTGAAGCAGGTGTTTTGACCCTGAAGTCAGAACATAAAAGGGCCACTGCCTAACCCCTATCCTAAAAGAGAGTATAGAGGTAGTGAACTTTACTTCCAAAATCCATTCGTCTTATCCCATCGAGGGCTAAAGCAATGAGACTGAAGCCAGTCCAAAGTTAAAGGCAAGTCTTGCAATGTCTGTCGCAGCAAATGCACCGCAACAGCAACTCCTCTTAGTAGCTCTAAAGAGGAGACAACTGTCTCAATCGCTATTTGATAGCCGACAGGTACTAGGTCTGAAAAATAATACTTGCGACAGTACAAACAAACCCTCGATAAGACACAACAGCCAACGATGTTGGGAAATACGCAGAGGGCTAGAATACGTCATTCTACTAATCAAATGGGGATGACCTTTCATAGTAGAGGCAGCCTACTCGAGTAGAGTTTATTGTCTAGCGAATCCAAATGGTGACATGCTCCTGATGACAATCAATGACAAGTGTCGTCTATGATCATGTTAACATTACACCTCTGATCATCAAGTCAGACTTATCTGACGTTTCATCTCTTCAAGGAGTCCCTTCCCCAGGTGGAATCAATTTCAACCATCTTTGCATTCTTCTCTCAGCAAATCAGTTTGGCTTCACGATAATCTTGAATGAGCCGAATTCATCGAAAAAGATTCATGATGCATCCTTGGAGGACCTTTCTAGTATTTTCACATTCATGTCTAGATTCGATGATCAGCTGTGATTAGAGTCTTGATTATGATGAACAAAAGTGAAGCTCCATGAGGAATCTTATCTTCCTCAATATATTCCCTGTGAAGTTTGTACTCCATATCTAGACATGAAGATTAGCTAAAAACTAGAGTCTTGATGAACAAAGGAGGAATGTCGATCTACCCGACAAATTTTCCATGAAGTTTAGACTTAACTCTTTAATCCCAGCAAGATTTTAGAGGTCACCAATGAAATAAAAAATGTTCACTTTATGTGACACAATCTGAAGCCTCCGGTGAATAAGACTAAAGGAAAATATTGATTTTTAAGCCCAATATATAGTCCTCAATGACTCATCATCCCTGAGGATTTGCCAAAAATCATAAGGGACTTGATCTCAGTTTTCTTACAAAAATCCCCTACCAATTCCCGTCCATGGAATGGTGAGACCACAAAATGCTGTATTCATTTTCCCAATGAAATGAATCACAAATCAGAACTATCATGCTTAAAGCTCACGCCTCTGAAAGTAAAACCTTTTGAGTATCCCGACGGATCTTGCTAATATCCCCAGCAAATCAAACTCCACATGTCATTCTCTTCAATAGAATGATAAGTCTACTCAAATTGCTATTATGTTCAAACACTTCTAACAGTAAATGAATTCTTATCAAGTTAACATCACACCTTTGACAAGTTGCTATACAAATCCCCAAGCGGAGAAGTTATTATGATCACTTCAGACAAAATCTCTTTCTAATTCTCCAGCAAGGAATTTCGTTGTTATATTAATGATTACCTCTAACAACTTTCTAGAGAACAATCATCTCCCTATCGAATCTCTATTGAGTTTTTTATGTCACGTTAATGATTACCTCTGACATCGTAGAGAATGCTAAATTCTCTATAACCTCTTATAGGATTGATTTTTCTAACACCCCAGCGAGTTTCTGAAAGACTCCCCTCGAAGTCTATTATTCCCTTTTTTAGTCCCTAGTGGACTTTCATGGTTGTCACGTAAACAATATACCTCTGACAATTTTTCCAAATAATTTTCGAGAGAAATACCAATTTTCCCAAAGAGTTTATGATCAAGTCCTATTTCCCCCTGCGAAATTATTTCTTTTACCATTATGTCCAGCTTGTCACATCTGAACGATAGAAATTTTGAGCTTGGTAGTTTCTCAATTGGTTATGTCCATGTTACCTCTGAACGGACATATAACTAAGTCTCATCTTCCAGTCTAGTAAAGGCTACTCTTTTGTCATTATGTCCAGTTCACCACCTCTGAATGGCAGGGTTTTGAGTCTAGTAACTCTTAATTGGTTATGTCCATATTACTTCTGAACCGACGGGTGCTTAGATCTTTCCCCTTTTATGGTACTCTAACTGTCATGTCCAGTTTATCATCTCTGAACAGACGAGTCCATAACCTTGTACTCCTTTCCCCCGTCAGAACTAGGAGTTCTTGTTGTCTAGTTAATACAACTACCTCTGAACAGCGAATTGCGATCCTGGTTTCTCTTAGTTGGTCATGTCCATATTACCTCTAAACTACAGGTGCCCAGATCCAATTCACCCATGCAGTCCCTAATGGGCTAGCTGCTAAGTTAATGCGACTACCTCTGATAGCGGATTTGAAGTTTAGTGTGTCTTAGTCTATCATGTCTAATTTATCACCTCTGAATAGACGGGTCCTAAAAACTGGGTTCACCTCCATTTTGTCATCATGTCCAGATCATCACCTCTAAATAACAAAATTTCAAGCTTAATGGCTTCTCAATCGGTCATGTCCAACTCATCATCTCTAAACAGACAGATAGTCAAGTCTCCCCTTTTTGTTTACTATTATGTCCAGTTCATCACCTCTGAATAGTAAACACTCTGAGTTTGGTAATTTCTAATCAGTTATATCCAGTTCGTCACCTCTGAACCGACGAATATCCAATCTCACCCTTCTTTGTCATTATGTTCAGTTTGTCACCTCATAATGATAAGGCTTTGTGTTTGGTAATTCCTAACCAGTTATGTTTAGTTTGTCAACTCTGAACAGACGGATATCCAGATCTAACTTTCTAGTCTAGTAGGGAATCTTCTCATTGTTATGTCCAGTTTATCACTTCTGAACAGCGAACCCTCTTTTCTAGCGATTTGAACCTGTTATGTCCACATTACCTTTAAACACGGATTCCTAGATCTGCTCCCCTTTGTCCCCAGTGAATTCTCATATTCAGACTGATTTTATCAAGTTCCTAACCTCTAAATAATTTTCAGTCACAGTTCTAATTTCTTTGGGGGATTCTATTTGGTGAATGGTCACCCTTTTGAACACCCGAGGCAATTCAAAGTATTTTGAAATCTGAACCATCCCATTGTGAATTTATGAAAACTTTGAAGGGAGTTTTGTTGAAACTCTAAAAAGACAAACTCTCAAACAACTCTTCAACCGGTCTGAACGATGTCTAATATGTCAACATTTACAAAAGATAAGTCGCAGATAAGCTGACGACTAGTTTCTGACCATCCCCAAGGGACAAAGCAGCGACTTGGACTCTACTGATCCAGTGAAGTAGACAGTAAGCCAAAGTTTCCTTTGAAAAGACCTAAGCAGGCCTAAGATGCTAAGTTAGCTCAACACTTAGCCTCGCATGAGCCCAAGGGGATAGCCTCACCTGAGAGATTAAGTTTGTTTAGCTTCGCCTTGAAGCTCTTCACAGCTTCACCCGAAGCTAATTATAACTTTATCTGAAGCTTTCTTGATAGTTTCGCATGAAGCTCTTCATAACTCTACAGAGAGCGAACTTGCAACTTTACCTGAAGCCAGTTCTAGATTCTCTCAAGGCTAATTATAGCTTATTCTGAAACTTTCTTGATAGCTTCGCATGAAACTCTTCATAGCTCTGCAGAGATCTAACTTACAGCTTCTCCTGAAGCTAATTCTAACTTCTCTTGATACTAATTATAGCTTCTCCTAAAGTTTTATTGATAGCTTCGCTTGAAGCTCTTTATAGCTCTACAAAGAGCTAACTTACAGCTTCATATGAAGCTAATTCTAGCTTCTCCCGAGGCTAATTATAACTTCTCCTGAAGCTTTCTTGATAGATTCGCATGAAGTTCTTCATAGTTCAACAGAGAGCTAACTTACAGTTTCGCCTTAAACTAATTCTAGATTCTCCCGAGGCTAATTATAGCTTCTCCTGAAGCTTGGCACAACTTCACTGAAGAGCAGTCTCGTCTCCAATAGTTAGCCTCGCATGAGGAGAGTAACCACCCCACTAAGTTAGTGGGGGGAGTTAATGGGTAGTTGCACCCATGATTCCTCATTAAGAAGAGATAATTAAGGAATCATAACTCCCTATTGAGCCTATAAATAGCCCACTAGTAGGCTAGACTCAGGGTCTTGAAGAAATTCAAGTTCAAAAGGCTTTTTGAAGAGCATAAGCTTTTTTGGTGGCTTCAAAGCTTAAGCTAACCAGAGATCTACTCTCTCGCTTCCAAGAATTCCGAGAATCACTTCTCTAATCCTACAAGGATAAATTCAGGGTGTTAATACCCTAAGGCCTTCCTTCCTTTCAAGGAAGCTCCGAAACCAGGCGAGAAAGAATTTTCAAGCATAACATTCAAAGATCGATTGATTGCATTGTCAACGGGACAAAGTGGACGCGCTGATCAGACTCCCACCGGCACACTTCCTTAGAAATCTCAGAGGAGATCTACTTGTAATTTTTTCTTTAAAGAAATATTTGTAATTTTCTCTCCATAATTTTGTAGGTTTTCCTATTTAATTTTCAATTGAAAACAACAACCATCAAATAAAAGAATAATAATTAATTAAACTATTAAGCAGGTAAGCATGTAAGCAAGCAAGAAAACATTCAAGATGAGCTAAGCAAAGATGGAGCAAAGCTAACGTACAGCACTCCAAACCATACGCTTGGCGTGATTATTGCTCGCGGCACAGGTAAACGCACACGACAAAGAACTAGATACATCAAAATAAGTATTTCTAAGCATATATGAACCATCAATGTATATGGATGAAATCCAATATGCATATAATCTATATAAACTTGTTTTAATGGAATCTATTCATGAAAACAAATAATGTATGCTTGATATATCAAACTTAAAAACACATAGAAGTAAGTTTCTATAAACCATATAAGTTCTAATATGTGTAGATAGAATCTAATACATATATAAACCATGAAACTTATTTTATGTAAATATAAACCATGTAAACATAAATTCTTGAAACTGAAACAGTTAAACCGAAAACCAAAACTATAAACATGTATATGTATATACTTGAACTGAAAGCTATTTTATCCTTACATAAGATCTAAACAAAACATCTAAACAAACCTAAATACAAGTCTTCTTGTAGACCTTCTTCTTCTAAGACGACTCGATTCAAATATGATCCAAAGAGCTTAACTCCATCTTGAGTACTTGATGCGATCTTGAAGCGCGAGCTCTTGAATCAACACGTGAAAGGTTTGTTTAGATGTTTTGTTTATATCTTGCGCACCAATTGAAAATAAAAATATATATCAATTGAAAATACACCAATTTAAAATAGAAACATTTTGATATCAAAAAATATACCAATTGAAAAACAACATGGATATAAAAAATTTATACCTATTGAAAATAAATAATCCATGAAATCAATCTTTTTTTAAATTTTAAAACTATTTTGCAATATAGACACCAATTATAAACAATTGATACCAATATGAAAAATATAAGCATTTTTAAAAAAAATATTTTTCTCAAAAAGAGTGGGAGTAAGATACCAATTGAAAATAAAATCAAGAATTTTTCTCCCCTTTTTGAAATACCAACAAACTAATGCATAAACGTGTAAAAATTACCAATTAATATTTAGAATTAAATCAAGCTTAGCATAAAATAATTTATGTTATATAAACATATATGTATAAATATTTTTAATCTAGCACAAGAAATTATATATATATGTATGATTAGAGCAACTGAAATATGATGCATACATATATACAAAAATATGAGTATACAAAAATAAAATATCATTAAGAATCATGTATAACTCATATCGTCTACCCTATCATTCACATGTTTTAAAAAATAGTCATTAAAGAGCATACAAGACATGATCGTCCAACCAACCGCCTTTATAGGGTAGAAGTTTTCAAAAATAATATTTTGAAAATAATATAGTATAGGTTAAAAACTCTACCAATTGAAGATAAAAGACTAGTTTAAATGTAATTTTAAAAACTAGTACGAAATCCTTCAAGAAAAAATAAAACATATATATATATCATGAAGTTATGCTAAATACACAATGATTGACACTCAAAAATTTATGAGGCACATATATGCTCATGAATTAAAATCATGAGTAAACAAAATATATATCAAGTGTACAAGAATCATGTAATAAACATATACATGGAGAGAAGACAATGAAGCTTATTTCATCAAAACATATGAAATTACTTTTTCATAAATATGAAATATCAAAACATGAAAAATTCTATTTTCATTAAAAACTAACCAAACTTCAAGGCATATATATCTTTTGTCAAAACTAAAGCATACATATTTATCCCAAATATGAATTGAGTCTACAATGGAGTACAAGGCATATAATGCAAGTGACTCAAGGATAAAACATGTATAACAAGTAGTTTTTGGCCAGAATTTACACATATATGAAATTAAAAATATTTTCATGAAAACATGTACATGAGTGATGTAAAAAAAAATAAACAAGGACAAGTATAAATGCACGAATCATCAAAACTAGGTCATACAAGTACAAGTAATGAGTACACATGAACAATAAAGCATCTAAACATAAGAATCAAGTGCAGCTCACTAATTATATAAGTATAAACACAATTTTTAAAAAAATTGCTTCTAGACAAGTATCAAAGCATGAAATATAAAAACACCAAAACATGGTTGTGAAACAAATATGATCATTAGTCTAAATGCAAATATTATTAATACTAGGTGATTGAGGCTAAACCTGCACACAAAATATGGAATTACAGAACTTAAGAGTAAAGATGTGCAAGTGCTCAATTCTTCCGCTATAGCAAGTGGCTATGCGGGTCGTGATCCACAAGGAGGGTTTTGCGATGGAAGCGTTTACGTTCTTTATATTGAAATCATTATGAAAATAAAACAAGAGTTCTTCTCTGTTTTTAAGTTAATAAAATGGAAAAGAATTGTTATGTTAAAGTTAAGAAGAAAGTGGTAGAATAGAAAGTGGAAAAAATCAGAAAACGGCGAAAGAAAGCGACTATGTACAAGTGAGTCGAAGGAGAATGATTTGGAGGAGGTGATTGGTGATCTAAACTAAGAAAGCAAAGAAAAGAAAGAAAGAAGAGTAAAGAAGTACTTACCTAGGTTGATTGATGACTTACTTGGAAACCGTTGCTTGTTCTACCTTTGTTTAGGGGGCGTTCAACGCATAGATCATAAGCCCGAGCTCAGTCCCTGTTCGCATTATATCATCAAGTCTCGTACAAGCATGAAGTGATACGTTTTGAGGAGGAGAACGTCTTCATGAACTATCGTTGGCACTCACATGACATCGGTATACTTGAGCTTTAGAATACACTTGTAAACTCAACAAAAACAAACGAGGTAAAACGAAAACAAAAGAAAATGAAAGTAAAGAAGAACATAAACAATTGTTACCTTTATTGCTTGAAACAATGGAAGAAAGGAGGAGGGTACATCGGTGTCACTCTCAACATATGCCTCTCTCTCTCTCTTACATGAATCATCATCAAACCTAAGCTACATACAAGTTACATAAAAAGAAAACCTAAATTACAAAATGAAAAACTAGTCTAAAATCCTAACTCTGCATTCTCGTCCCTTTTGCCTTTGAGTGCAGATATTTATAGAAGAAATGGAGAGGGTAGAGGAGTATGAAGATAAGTAAATCTGGCAATTTTTGAACTCCCCTTATCTTCAAACTTGATTTGAGGTGGATATTCAGTTCTGATCTGCAGTTTGTTGGCGTATTGATTGATGAATATCACTTATCAACTGATAGAATTAGAAATAATGATAAACATAAGAGTTGTAGCTCTGTAAGTCTTCTTTCTGGATCATCTTGAATCATCAGAATTGAGATTCTGTAGCAAAGGTTATGATTCGAATACTAAAATGTATCCAGTCAGAATCTGAATCAAACTTGCTTCATCTCATCCGTTGATCTTCTCTCTATCCATTTATCTCTCTGTATTTGATATTATACTCAATTGATCTTTAGCTAACAAAAATGGATTTATAGAAATCTGAATTTTGTCGGTTTCCATTTGGTGTTATCTTTTTGATTTGCTATGATCTTCAGCTGAACATTTGCCCCAATCCTTGATTTGTTCTAACTAGATCTGGGATCATCCTCAGCTAACCAAATAGATCCAGTTAAATCTGATTTTAACTGGTATTTATTTAGTTTAATCCTCTTTCTCTTCATTATTATCTTCTGCAAAATAAATATTTAAGACAAGGAAATTAGCAGATTTATTACACGATAAATGTAGGAGTGTAATGAAAAGAATGCAAAATATGTGTACGATCACTAGGATATACACAATATCTAAACAATAATTGAGAATACAAAGAAATAAATCCATACAAATATGGGTGTATCTCAAAAATTACATACATATTGTTGGCCCAAAGGCCTTCCACTCTAGTTTTGATGATGATTAACTCATGTAGTTATGTGTACTAATTATCTTGTGATTTTAGTTTCAGATCATTAGTCAAGATATTAGTAGGTGATTAGCTTCAACAAGATGGTTTGGAAGCATTCACATGTTGATTCAAGAGCCCAAGTGTCAAAGATCATATATAGCATTTGCTCGGTGAATCAAGGAGCTTTGGATCGAGTCAACTTGGAGACGGCGCTCTACAAGAAGACATCGGTACCTTAGTTTAGTTTTGGGTTTAGATCCAAATTGTAAAGATTAGAATAGTATGATATGCTCAAGTTCACAACACACACGTTTCATGTTTTGGTTTTCGGTTTTTGGTTTAACCGATCTTGGTTTGCATAAATAGATTTTATATCAAAACAAGTTTACATGGTTTATTGTATATTAGATTTGTTCTATATACATGCATGCTTCTATTGCTTAAACAAACTTAGTTTGATAATCTATACCATGTGTTTTATGTTTTGGTATTTATAACAAAACATATTTTTGGACTTTATGACAAAAACATGATATATATATATATATATATATATATATATATATATATATATATATATATATATATATATATATGTTTCTTGTATATTGGATTTCTATTCATATCCAACTTGCTTCAAAATTTTTAATATCATGTTTTTGTATTTGGATACATTTTGGACAAAGTTTATTTGAAAAATCCAAGTTTGATAAAATACGAGTTTTGGTTTTTGGTAAAAATGATTAGACACAAAAATAGTTCATATTGATTGATATTTGAGTTAAAATGTTTATCACAAGTTTATATATCAATACGAAATGATAAAACAATTTTTGTGTAATTTAAATGATTTTATGGGATTTATTGGATATTAAATTATCTTGTTTTTCAGACCCTTAACTGTTGCTGCCAGGCCAGGTCGGTCGACCCTAACGGTCGACCGCACCAAGTAGCCGGTCGACCGTATGGGTCGACCGACGTGCACAGAATCGTGCATGCTAGCTGCCAGTTTGGCCGGTCGACCGTCCGGGTCGACCGACTGAGAGCAGGTTGCTCTCTGTTTGTTTGGGTCGACCGAGGCGGTCGACCGGTAGCTGTCAACGGTCATAATATGACCGTTGGACGGTCGACCGTGCAGTCGACCGCCAGTTCATTTCTGGCAGTTTCTGCTGCCAACGGCTATATTTTTCTGGGGTCTATAAATACCCCATTGGAAAGAGTTTTTCTCTAAGATTTTTGGTGCGAATTTTCCCCTACTCTCTGTGTTTTTCACAGCAATCAAAAGAAGTTTTTGAACTCATATTGAACAATCTATTTGGTGTTTTTGCTAGGGTTTGGAAAATCAAAGAAAAGGATTTTGGGAAAAGAGTTTTGATTCATCTTCTCTATCTTTGTTTCAGTTTTTCTCAAGGATTTTTCTTTGTGATTTGTGATTTCCATTCCATTGGTTTTCTCCACACTTGAGCTAAAATCTACTATCTCATTTTATAGGATTTTGTGTGGGAGAAAGAATTGTTTGTGGTTGCTTGTTGAACCACCAAGTTGGAAACCCTCTATTTACTTTGCTTTGTGCTTTTCCCTCTTGGGTTGAGGAGGTTGTTTGTGCAAGTAGTTGTATCCCTCAAGTTGTGAGGTGATCCTTGCTTGGCTTAGTGCTAATCCCTCAAGTTGTGAAGTGATTGTTTGTTGGATTAAAGTTGTGCCTCAAGAGGAGGTTGTGTTTGTAAGGAGAGGAGTTGGGTACTCCTTGTATTATGATTGCCCAAACCCTCGGTGGAGGTTCCCTTTGTGGGAGTCCTTTGTGGACAAACTAGTGGACTTAAAATCCTTCTGAGTGAAGGCGGCGATGTAGAGCTGGGTGCTCGAACCTCGAAACATATCTTGGTGTTTGCGCTTGTTCATTGACTCTTACTCTCTCTCTTTACTTTGTGCTTTGCATCTATTCATATTGCTCATACATACTTATATGCTTGGCTTGGTTGTGTGTGCATCTCTTGTAATTGCAATTAGTTTTTAAATTCCGCATTTAGTTCTTAGATTAGCCATATCACCTATTCACCCCCCCCTCTAGGTGATTTTCAATTGGTATCAGAGCCTACGCTCCTGATATTTAGGTTTAACCACCTAGGAGTGAGATCTTGGTTTGCTAATCTTCATTTGCATTTTTCATTTGCACACATTTAGGTTGCACTCATGGATAGCCCTCCTATGTTTGATCATATTAGACTTGATGTTTGGAAGGCCAATATGAGTAGACATTTAAAAAGTCTAGGACATCTAGTTTATCAAGCCTCTACTCAAGAATCATTCCCTAATAGTAGCAAACATAAAAAGGCTAATGCATTGGCACTTAGAGCACTTAGAGCATCTCTTAGTGAACATCTTTTACCCGTGTTTGATCGTTATGACTCGGCTTTTGCAGTTTGGAGCTTATTGACGTCTCCCGAGCTTCCAAGGATTATCAATAAGATGAGGAGATCTATGAGAAAAGAGTCCGAAGAGCGTTGCTTGATGGTCCAAGGGAATAACTCCCTTGAGGTACAATCGGACACTCAATTAGATGATAGCTCTAGTTCTTTTTGCTATGGATGTTTAGAAGTTCAATCTTTAAATTTGGAACTTGCTCAAAAGCTTGAAAATTTCTTGGAAAAACACAACCTTTTAAAAGAGGACAACCTTGTTTTGAAAAATGAATTAAAGGATTTGTGTTCTAATTTTGAATTGATTTTGCAAGAGAAGGAAGAGATTGCAAGTGAACGTGACTCACTTAAATCTCAACTTGAACTTGCTTTAAAGGAAAATGAATTTTTGAAAAGCAAAGATGATTGTGATGATGTTGTGAAAAACAATGAGGTGTTATCTTCCAAATTGGATTTTGTTTTAAAAGATAACCTTCTTTTGAAAAATAAAATTGATTCAATTACAAAAGAATTGGATTTGGTTTGATTAAGAATAAATCTTTGCAAAATGAAATTGATATTCATGTTTGCCATGCTAGTGTAGCTTCTTGTTCTAGCACACCCATTGCATGTTCCACTTTATCTTCTAGCATTGAAAATGATTTAAATATTTTGAAGAAAAGTGTTGATAGTTTGGGCTCCACTTTGAGCCATTGTGCCATGAATCACACACGCTTGGAAACCTTGGTTCGCAAGAAACAAGTTCCAACCTTGCATGCACACTCATCACGGCATACACATGTTTCTCATGATCACCACCATCACATGTATGCTCACGTGTACACATGTACACATTGTGGTCGTAAAGGCCACCTTGCTAGATTTTGTTATGATCATTTACATGTTGCAAATTTAGCAAATAATTATGCTTGGGTTAGAAAGGACACTAACCCCTATGGACCCAAAGAAAATGGGTACCAAAAATCACCTCTTTGATTTTTGATGTAGGTGGGAGCTCTCACATCACGTGAGAGTATTGGTGCCTTGAGGTGGATGCGTTCTAAACTTAAAAGAGAACCATTTGGATGCTTCACTCTCAAGGGGATTTGGTGGGAGGACCACCGTGGTTTGGAGAACTAGAGATCCACCTTCATCGGTTTTGGTATCATTCTCTAACTCCAATTTTATTTGCATGCTTCTCATGTTTATCTATTTATAGCATGTCTTGTTTAATGTTCATTATGTCTATGTCATGCTTATTAGATTAGTGTTATACATGTTTAGTTATTTGAGACACCTCATGCTTATATGGGTTTATATCTATATGTTCTCACTTTGTTTTTAACTAACATGTATGCTCTAGATCTAATGCACATGCATCTTCATAATGATCATATTGATGTTTATGATTGTATGATTTTTGTTTTGATGATTAACATGCATTGTAATAGTCTATAAACATTGATGTGTTTTATTATCTTTGTTTTTGCCACATGTTTTGATGTTTAACTATTATGTATATCATGATTCTAATAGCATGTGGATTTACATGATGTTCATGTTTATGATTTTCATGTTGATTTGTGTCGTTTTATGCCTCATGATTTGAATATATGTTTAGGTGTTAGTTTTCATTAAAACTAGGATTTATACTTGTATATAGAATGGGCTACAAGTAAATCTTTGTATGTTTGTACTTGAATGCCTATTTGTACTCATTAGATGTGCTAGTATAGTCTAGTTTTGATGATTCATGCATTCTAACTTGTATTCTCATTTTTAATATGTTTCTATGATCATGTATTTTAACTTCATGTATATGTCTATCTTGTCTTAACTATTGATTATACATATACATTCTTGAGCCACGTGCCTTCATGCATATACTTTTGTGGACTCATTATGTTTGAGATATGTATGTATACTTTAGTCTGTACATGACATACATATGCCTTGAAGCTTAAATCATTTTGATGATTTTCATGTTTTTTTTAAGAAATTTAAATTGGTAATGAAATTTAGTTTTTCATATTTTCTTATTTAAAGGAATTTTCATGTTGAGCTTGATTGTCCATTTTCATGACTATGTGTTTCACACTATACTTGTACACTCACTTTATTGGTTTACTCATGATTTTTTTTCATGAGACTTTGATATGAGCTTTATGGATTTTGAGTGCTAGTGATCACGTGACTTTCATGCTTCATGAAAAATAATTTTGTGTTATTCCTTGCTTGAAGGATCTCGTACTAGTTTTCAAACTTTCATTTAACTAGTTGCGATATTCTTCATTTTGGTAGTGATTTTCAAACAAACTATGATTTCAAATCTATTTTTGAAAACCCCTACCATCAAAGGGCGGTTGGATGGGAGATCATGCTCATGTATGCTTTATAATAAAAATCATTTTAAACTTGATCATGAAATGGGTGGTAGTTGATATGAGATATACACTTGCTCTTATTGTTGTTTCAATTGATATCATTGAATTATTCTTTCAATTGGTATCAATATTGGCATTTCTTGTATACTCATATGTTCTTGTATATATATGCATGTATTGCAAAGAATATCAATTTCCATTGATATCTAATTTTTCATGCATATATATTTGTTTTATTTGTGTTCAAGGATATCACAAATTTTAGCTTTGATTCAAGCTTAGCATAACTCAAAACCTTGAATTTCAAATAATTGATTGGTTTTCAATTGGTATCTTAAAATAAGCTTGTACATGTGTTTAGTTGGTATTTCATAAAGAGGGAGAAAATTAGCATTTCATATTTTAAATTGGTATTCAAGCCTACACATTATTTAATTTTCACTCCCACACTTTATGATGAAAAATGTTTATTTTGGTATAATGTTTAAAAAAATGAAAAATATTTACAATTGGTATCAAGATTTGTGTTTAGGAATTCAAAATTTGATATGTTTTCAAGCGGTATCTACTTACAATTAATATGTTGTTTGTTTTCCTTTCAATTGGTATCAAAAGTTTTGTTTTCAATTGGCATGAACTTTTTCAATTGGTATGAATTTTTCACTTTTCAATTGGTGTAAAATTTAAACAACTTGTTTCAATGCCTAATTTTTTATGTTTTTATGTTCACGTTTTATTGGTATCAAAATGCTCTTAATTGACATATTTTTTTAAATTGGTATCAATATTTTGGTTATCAACCCTTTATTGTTTCTTGGTTTAGAACAAAAAAGGGAGAAGAATTTATTAGTTTTGTTTTTATGTGTACCCCTTATTGACCTTGTTATTGTTTTAGACAAAAAATGGAGAACACGTTATTGTTTTTGAGTTTTCTTTCTTGGACCCCTTTGTTGATGATTGACAAAAGGGGGAGAAGAATTTGAGTTTAATATGCATGATTTATGCAATTTATGCATAAGTTTTAGTTTTGTCTTTATTGATATCAAGATAGCATGTTTTGGATAAAATATTTGTTTCATATGCACATTTGCATATTCATGTTTCATTTGGTGTCAAGAGCCTTGTTTATATGAATTTTAGTGTTTATGTTTTAGTATTCATTGAACATATTTATTGTTTATCTTTATGCATGAGTTAAGGGGGAGCTTCTTTGAAGCTTAACTTTAATCCATGCATATATAACTCCATGAGTTTTGTCATCATCAAAAAGGGGAGATTGTTGGCCCAAAGGCCTTCCACTCTAGTTTTGATGATGATTAACTCATGTAGTTATGTGTACTAATTATCTTGTGATTTTAGTTTCAGATCATTAGTCAAGATATTAGTAGGTGATTAGCTTCAACAAGATGGTTTGGAAGCATTCACATGTTGATTCAAGAGCCCAATTGTCAAAGATCATATATAGCATTTGCTCGGTGAATCAGGAGCTTTGGATCGAGTCAACTTGGAGACGGCGCTCTACAAGAAGACATCGGTACCTTAGTTTAGTTTTGTGTTTAGATCCAAATTGTAAAGATTAGAATAGTATGATATGCTCAAGTTCACAACACACACGTTCATGTTTTGGTTTTCGGTTTTTGGTTTAACCGATCTTGGTTTGCATGAATAGATTTTATATCAAAACAAGTTTACATGGTTTATTGTATATTAGATTTGTTTCTATATACATGCATGCTTCTATTGCTTAAACAAACTTAGTTTGATAATCTATTCCATGTGTTTTATGTTTTGGTATTTATAACAAAACATATTTTTGGACTTTATGACAAAAACCATGATATATATATATATATATATTATATATATATATATATATATATATATATATATATATATATATATATATATATATATATATGTTTCTTGTATATTGGATTTCTATTCATATACAACTTGCTTCAAAATGTTTAATATCATGTTTTTGTATTTGGATACGGTTTGGACAAAGTTTATTTGAAAAATCCAAGTTTGATAAAATACGAGTTTTTGTTTTTGGTAAAAATGATTAGACACAAAAATAGTTCATATTGATTGATATTTGAGTTAAAATGTTTATCACAAGTTTATATATCAATACGAAATGATAAAACAATTTTTGTGTAATTTAAATGATTTTATGGGATTTATTGGATATTAAATTATCTTGTTTTTCAGACCCTTAATTGTTGCTGCCAGGCCAGGTCGGTCGACCGCACCAAGTAGCCAGTCGACCGTATGGTCGACCGACGTGCACAGAATCGTGCATGCTGGCTGCCAGTTTGGCCGGTCGACCGTCCGGGTCGACCGACTGAGAGCAGGTTGCTCTCTGTTTGTTTGGGTCGACCGGGGCAGTCGACCGGTAGCTGTCAACGGTCATAATATGACCGTTGGACGGTCGACCGTGCGGTCGACCGCCAGTTCATTTCTGGCAGTTTCTGCTGCCAACGGCTATATTTTTCTGGGGTCTATAAATACCCCATTGGAAAGAGTTTTTCTCTAAGATTTTTGGTGCGAATTTTTTCCTACTCTCTGGTGTTTTCACAGCAATCAAAAGAAGTTTTTGAACTCATATTGAACAATCTATTTGGTATTTTTGCTAGGGTTTGGAAAATCAAAGAAAAGGATTTTGGAAAAAGAGTTTTGATTCATCTTCTCTATCTTTGTTTCAGTTTTTCCCAAGGATGAAAATTTTCTTTGTGATTTGTGATTTCCATTCCATTGGTTTTCTCCACACTTGAGCTAAAATCTACTATCTCATTCTATAGGATTTTTGTGTGGGAGAAAGAATTGTTTGTGGTTGCTTGTTGAACCACCAAGTTGGAAACCCTCTATTTACTTTGCTTTGTGCTTTTCCCTCTTGGGTTGAGGAGGTTGTTTGTGCAAGTAGTTGTATCCCTCAAGTTGTGAGGTGATCCTTGCTTGGCTTAGTGCTAATCCCTCAAGTTGTGAAGTGATTGTTTGTTGGATTAAAGTTGTGCCTCAAGAGGAGGTTGTGTTTGTAAGGAGAGGAGTTTGGTACTCCTTGTATTGTGATTGCCCCAAACCCTCGGTGGAGGTTCCCTTTGTGGGAGTCCTTTGTGGACAAGCTAGTGGACTTAAAATCCTTCTGAGTGAAGGCGGGGATGTAGAGCTGGGTGCTCGAACCTCGAAACATATCTTGGTGTTTGCGCTTGTTCATTGACTCTTACTCTCTCTCTTTACTTTGTGCCTTGCATCTATTCATATTGCTCATACATACTTATATGCTTGGCTTGGTTGTGTGTGCATCTCTTGTAATTGCAATTAGTTTTTAAATTCCGCATTTAGTTCTTAGATTAGCCATATCACCTATTCACCCCCCCCCCTCTAGGTGATTTTCACATATCACAAGTCTAATAATCATTGTATTTAATCTTAATGAGCATGAAAACCATAATGCTAAAACTATTGAATCAAGAACATGAAAGCATATAAATGTAAACAAAGTAAGGAGGATAGAGATAGTTACCAAACCGAGTGAACTAGTCTCTATATCTTCAAAACTTGGTGGTCCTCCCACCAAACTTCCTTGATAGTGATGCATCTAATATTGAGTTCATTTGAGTTCAAACGCATCCACTACCAAGGCACCAATACTCTCACGTATTGTAAGATCCCAAACCTACCTCAAAAAAAATAAGAATGGATTTTGGTACCGAAACTTTCTTGTATACATGGGGGTTAGTATCTCTCCTAACCCAAATATGTTTATTTGCAAATTAGAAACATTTATTCTATCATAAGAAAACTTTACAAGATGGCCTTTGCGGCCGCAATGTGTACAAATGTATACTATAGCATACAAAGAGTCATGTGTGTGAGCTTGATAAGCATATGTATGCCGTGATAGGTGTGCATACAAATGTGGAGCATGTTTCTTGAGAAACATAGATTCAAATCTCGTGTGGTTCATGGCATATTGGCTCAAAGTGGAGCCCAAACAATCAACACTCTTCCTCAAAACATGAATATCATTCTCAATATAGAAAAAGAAGTAGAGCATGCAATATTCTTTTCATAAGAAGATGAAGCAATAATAGTATGTGATTAGTCTCTAAAATTGCATATTTCATACCACATCTTCACATTTATTTAATATTAAATCCTGTTAATAACACCTGTCTTGTATGTTTCTAGGTCCATGGCATGAAATGAAGAAGAAGCCCAAAATCTCATTTAATTGGTGATTAAAAGCCTACAAAATAGTCATTGATCTTGGAGGGTGATTTTGTCAAAACTGGGTGCCCAAATTTGGAATCCAAGAAGTACAGCCGACATGGAGACAATCGAGGAGCACGCAGCAGGCTGCGTCGCGCGCGCGCGGCCCCAGGATTACCACAGAAATGTGGCAAAAGACGAATTCAAGAGCTTGGAGCCGCGCGTCATGATTTGACGCACGGCTTCGTACATGCTCCCTGGTGCCCTTTCGCCTATAAAAGCCCTAGGATTTCCAGAGGTAGGGGGAGGAGTTTTGAGGAGACTTTTAGGGTTTTATTCTCCATGTATGTAGCTTTTAGGGTAGTTTAGGTTAATTGTTCTTCTTCTTCCTTTTTTGTATTTTTCATTTCTTATACATCTTGTAATAGGGAAGAGAGTATTACATAGGATGAAATCAAGAGTGCTTGTAATGGAGGGTGACACTCTATGAAAGGTTCTCTCTTTATCTCTACTTGTTTTGTTCTCTCTAACTCCTTTTACATGCTTAGCTAATTTTCTCTCATGGCAACTAACTACTAACTACTAACTTTCTAACTTCTTACTTGATAATCCACATGAATCTAATAGCCTCTGCTTGGCCTTTCTTGCAAGAGCCATTGATAGCTCATGATGTTGGATTCTAACACTCTAACATCCTAACTCTCTAACAAGCTAACATTACTTTATTTCATGCTTGCTATTGTTTAGTTTTGATGGTTTAAGTGTAGTCTGCACTTGTTTGTTGAGTTTAGATGTGATGAGTTATCTTATGGGTCATACTTTGAAACGCTCTTGAACCAAGAACTAGTGATGGCCAAGGATACATGTGAGGCTCACTAAGAGGCTAGCATGGTTAGTGAAAACCATGCAGCCATTAGTAACTAGTAGCCATGAGTTTTCTTTTCTTTTTACTTTGTTTTAGAACTATATCAAAAATCACAAAAAACCATCTGTTTTATGTTTCCCACTTCTTTGTTTTCACCAAACTCTTCTCTTTTTACCTTTTGTTTTATTTTCTTTTCATTCTTTAAAACATAGAAGAATCGTTAATACATACGTGAATAGACCGGTAAAGGTTCTATCGCTTCATGTCCTTGTGGATTCAACCCGTTTAGCCTCTATGCTATAACGGAAATATCGAGGAAGTCAAAACGTACACACTTTAACTCTTGATTTCAAAATGACATATTTTGTGCACGATTTTCTCCCGATCAAATTTTGGTGTCATTGCTGGGGATAGGAACGATTTAATTTCACATTTTTGTTAACTTTTCTTCTTTATTTTTGGTGTGCAGGTCAAATTTTTAGCATTGCAGAAGTCCACGCTTGCTTTTGTGTGGTTGGAAAAATTCTTGTATATTATTATATTATGTTGCTAGTTTCTGTTACCTGTGCACTATAATAATTTAAGAACTAAAAGAAAGAAATTGGATGCTTTAAAACAATTTAGGCATTTGCATCTAGGCACGTGTCAATTTTAATTCTAATATACTGTATTTTATTCTTGTGTTGTTGTGATCTTGACGGAGGTATACATATGGCATTGCATATAGCATAGGACAAACTCATGGGTGATTTACTCGCTCTGTGTGTTCATCTTTTCTATATTGCACACTTGAACAAATCAGACTTAAGGGAAAAACCAATACAAGATAAGGTGGGGAAGTCATTACCCTTCCTTAATCCAAAAATCACCTCCCCACTCACACAATCCAAGCCTTAATAAAAATTGCTAGATGTTGGCCCCTAGGGACATCTCGGACTCATTTAAGAGATTGACCTAAGGGAAAGTTGTTAGAAGTTAACTCTTGTCAAATCGGTGTTTAAGGTTGGGGATTGAGAGGCAAAACCTCAAAGAATTATGGTTTGGCATAATTAGGCCCGTTGCTCTGGCACGGATACCTCCCACTAATATTGCCCCTACTTGGCCTAACTTGTTGTCAGATTTCTACAAGGCATCCCCCGTGGACAGTCTAACCAGTTAAGAGTCGTTTAGGTCTAAGTCAATCCCTTAGGCTTGTTTTTTTTTTTCTTTTTCTTTGTTTGTTTGTTTGCATGCTTGTTTGTTTTTTTAATTATAAATTGTGAAAAGGATTTTAACAACAATAATTTTTTCAATCCTAATATGAATCCATATTTTACCTCCACCTCATTTGGCTCGGATATCTCCAACCCAGCTAAGTACAATATGAACCACCATATATGCCGGATTGGGATTATCGACTCTAAATGACCTATATCTCTAATCCTATGACTATAATTTTCAAAATAATTTCTACTCTTCACAGAGTTCATGGGGATTCATCTCCCCCGAGTCAAATTTTAACCACATTGTCCACAATTTCCACAATATTCATACCCTAATCCTGCTTCACATCCTCCATTTTCTGAACCACCACTAAAAAAATCATCATTGCAAAGGAGTTTGGAAGAAGTGATAGAGGCCCAAAAATAATTTGAACACTTGGTGGCCTCATCATGTCCACAAAATTTCCAAAATTCATATAGTTCTTTTTCAGAACCACTCAAAAAAATCATTGTGAAAAAAAACTATGAAATTCGTAGAAGAGACCGAGCTAATAATGCAAAATATAATTGATTTTTCATGTCCATCAAATGTTCATATGACTCACGAATCATGTCATTTTGAAAATCCAGTTTCAATTTCATAATACCAACCTGCACTTAACCAACATCAAATTCTTGATAGTTTGGCGAGTTATCCATTTCCTGAAATTAAACTTGAAGATGAATGTGAACCTGAGCTTCAATTTAGAAATTCAAGTCCAATCCTTGAACCAATATCGGCTCCTGTAGTGTTACCTAAACTAAATAGTGTTCTTCGGCCAGCTTTGATTCCCATAATTTCTAAATTTGAATCGATCATTTCACCCATTCACATTCCTTCCGTGGACGAAAATCAAATTCAATTTTATTACATCCATTTGAACTTGCCCAAAATTTTGAGAACCACCTTAACATTTTGGAAAGTTATCCTTTTCCCAAATTGAACTTGAGCTTGAAAGTGATCATGAACCTCAAGTTGGTAATTCCATTTAACTTTTTGATTCAATAATAACTCTGCTATCTTTATCAGATTTTTTTCTCTATTCCAGAGTAAACATTGAATTCTGTACCAGTACACTATGAAATTGAATCACTAATATCTTATGATCACACCTCATTGATGGGAAAAGTGTGTGAACATGAATTCTTTGGTTTGGATCCCATTTTTTAACCAATTTCAACTCCTCCTTTTGAATCTCGATTTGATCTGAATTATATTCCCGAGTCGGTATCATTTTTGTTCCTATTCCATTTGAGTCCAAATTAATCATCTCCCAAAATCACACTTCATTGTTGGACAAGGATGTTAAAGAAAATGACTCAGTAATTATTTTTGAAAATTAGAATTTAGGTGGGGATAATTTTTTAAATAAGACAATTCACTCAATCATTCTTTTACTTTATCGTATTAGAGAGGTTACTAGTGGGCTTATGCAAGATCTATAATTTATGAATTGGGACGCATTTCGTGGACCAATTAGGCCACCACCGGAACCACCACCATGAGGTAATTTTTTCTTTCTTTCTATTTTGTTTCAAGTATTACACATTCACGTTGCATTGAGGACAATGCATGAGATAAGTGTGGGAAAGATTTACTAACATAGTTAGTTTTACATTTTCTTTCTTTTACACTTCTTTTTAAAACTTTTTGAAATACAGAAATAGTTTTGATTTGTTTTAAGAAAATTAAGATTATCTTAGAATTAAAAGACCTAAAATTATGAATTTTTAAACCGAGTCAAAATAATAGATCTTGTTTAAATTTTTGAATAAGGAAGTAAGATTAGAAAGATAATTTGATCTTGAATTTTTTGCCTTAGATATATGCACTTCACACTTACACAATTTTTTGAGATTGAAACAAAGACTGAAAATGCCATAAAAATATTAAAAAAATCACTTATTGAAGTTAGGTAATTATGTCTCAGGAAGCATGATTATTCATGCCTAAAATGTTGGATAAAACAAAATAATCTCCTTTAGTTTTGTAGCCTTGTTTACTCTAGTCCTTAAGTCTGAGGGATATTTTCTAATCTGGTGCCCTGAAACTATCTGGTTTGGGAGTCACCAGCTAAAGGCTCACTACGCGTAAATAAGAAAGCCTAAGAAAACTAAGGAAGAAAAAAAAGAAAAAAATAAATCTACACAAATGAATGACATGAAAGTTAGAGTCAATATCCTAAAAATCTTCACAGTTCACAAAGTGCATATTTTTCAAAGAGTTTAATGAAATCAAAGAATCGATTCAATTTAAAATTCTTACATTTAATTTATAACAAGAGTTTACATTTAGACTTAATTTAAGGAAGAATAATTTCTGGTAAACCTATGACCTTGGATCACTTAAATTTTCGCAAAATATTTTAATACTTTTCTCTATTTCAAATGTGTTTTTAAAATACTAATATTTAATTTATTTCTTTATGGATTTTGTAGGTGTAATCCGCTGAAAATCCTCAGGAGACAAAAGTCCTCCTCTAGAAGAAACTTAGAGGTTTAACGGCTTGTTGCACACGCTCAGTGCAATCACATCACCTGCGAAAGTGGTGTAATAATCTTCTTAGTTAGTTTTTCTGTTTTGTTTGGGACGAGCAAGAGATAAGTGTCGGCGTGTGATTAGTCTCTAAAATTGCATATTTCATATTACATCTTCACATTTATTTAATATTAGATCCTGTTAATAACACCTGTCTTGTATGTTTCTGGGTCCATGGTATGAAATGAAGAAGAAGCCCAAAATCCCATTTAATTGGTGATTAAAAGCCTACAAAAATAGCTATTTACCTATGAGGGTGGTTTTGTCAAAACCGGATGCCCAAATTTGGAATCCAAGAAGTACAGCCGACAGGGGACAAGCGAGGAGCACGAGCAGGCGTGTCACGCGCGCGGCCCCACGATTGTCGTAGAAACGTGGAAAATCCACGTTCAAGAGCTTGGAGCCGCGCATCTTGATTTGACGCACGGCTCTGTACACGCTCCCTGGTGCCCCCTTTCGCCTATAAATCCCCGGGATTTCTAGAGCTGGGGGGAGGAGTTTGTAATAGGAAAGAGAGTAGTGCATTGGATGAAAGCAAGAGTACTTGTAATGGAGGGTGACACTCTATGAAGGTTCTCTCTTTATCTCTACTTGTTTTATTCTCTCTAACTCCTTTTACATGCTTAGCTAATTTTCTCTTATGGCAACTAGCTACTACCCCTAACTTGTTAACTTCTTACTTGATAATCCACATGAATCTAATAGCCTCTACTTGGCCTTGCTCTTGCAAGAGCTATTGATGGCTCATGATGATGGATTCTAACACTCTAACATCCTAACTCTCTAACAAGCTAACATTATTTTATTTCATGCTTGCTCTTATTTAGTTTTGATGGTTTAAGTGTAGCTTGCACTTGTTTGTTGAGTTTGGATGTGATGAGTTATCTTATGGGTCATGCTTTGAAACGCTCTTGAACCAAGCACTAGTGATGGCCAAGGATACATGTGAGGTAACTATCACTAAGAGCTTAGCATGGTTAGTGGAGCCATTAGTAGTTAGTAGCCATGGGTTTTCTTTTCTTTTTACTTTGTTTTCGAACTATATCAAAAAATCACAAAAATCATCTTTTCTATGTTTTTCATTTCTTTGTTTTCACCGTACTATTCTCTTTTCACTTTTATTTTGTTTTCTTTTCATTCTTTAAAACATAGAAAAATCGTTAACACATACGTGAATAGACCCATAAAACTTCTATTGCTTCTTATCCCTATGGATTCGACCTGTTTAGCCTTTATGCTATAACAAAAGTATCAAGGAAGCCAAGCACACACTTTAACTCTTGATTTCAAGACGACATATTCTGTGCAGGGTTTTCCCCGATCACTATGACAAACATGGGAAGCTAAATCATTTTTCAAAGAAACTTTTTTCTTTTGGAAACCAATCTAATTCCTTGGAAATCAAAACTATTTTGTTTTTCAAAGAATCATTCTCTTTTAAAGCAAAATCAAGTTTTGAAGATAAAACATCATTTTTTTTCAAAACAACATCAAAATCACTTTAATTTTTCAAAATCTCATTTTCTTCAAAATAAGATCAAGTTGGGTTTTCAAAGAATTTCTTTCACTTAAAATATCAACTTTCTATTTCAATACCAAATCGAGTTTTGAAAATAACAATTCATTTTCTTTCTTTAAATCAAAATTCTTATTTTTCAATGTTTTATATTTTAAAAGCAAGTTTTCACAAAATATAAAAGCTCTTCATTCAAGACAAAGGCATCCATACTACTATTATGATCATTAAAAGAGCTAGCACTATCATTTAGATAAGTGTCCAAAGTAACCTCAAGAGAGTCATTCCCTTGGACCATGTAGCATGCCTCGTCGGACTCATCTACTATGGGTTCTCTCTCCATAATGTTTGAAGCTTGTTCCTTAGGAGAGATCAAAGTATTCCACACTACAAAAGTGAAATCATAATGAGAAACTATAGATAAATAATTTTTGCTTAGTGATTGCCTAAGTGCAATCAATGCTTATGCATTAGCCTCAATATACTTTCCATTACTAATATAAAATTTTTTAGTAGTGGCAAGATAAACATGCAATCCTAATTCTTTTAGATATGTACTCATCTTAAACTTTCACATATCAATGTTAGAAATATCATACATAGGTGGTGCAAGATAATCCATAAGTGTAATAAATAAATATATGCAAATAAATAAATAGATTAGCAAATGAGAATCACACTCTTAGGTGGTTAAACCGAATATCAGAAGCGCTAACTCTGATACCATTAAAAATACACCTGGAGTGGGTGAATAGGTGTAATGCTAATATGATGACAAATAATGCGAAATTAAAACTTTTACACTAACACACAGTATATAACCAAGAGTGAGTCTGAATTTTCTGTGAAGGGCTCTGAAACTTCTCCTCACAATTCCTCTAATTATGAGTTGTGGTGCTTCAATAGCTTTCTTAGTTGAGCACACAAACTATATCAAGCATGCATAAATATGAACAAGAATAGCAATGTAAGATATAAAGAGAGTAGAGAGTAGAGAGATAGAGAGATCCAAACACAAACACAAAGATATATTTTGAGATTCGAGCCACTGTTATACAACCATGCCTTCACACAGAAAGATTTTCACTATATCCGCCAAGGACCTTCCACAAAAGGACCTCCATTGAGGAATTACAATAATATAAATATGGAGTACACAACTCCAACTCTCTCACACCACTGCACAAGAGGGTAGGCACAGAGCCAAGCACAAAGTAAAGAAAGAAATAAGTGATCACAAAGATCACAAACAATACTTGGTGATCTCAAAAGATTACAAATAAAACACCTCTCACAATACAAGATCCTAAGGATAGATTTTGAATTAATAGCTTAAGTATGTGAGTAAAACAAAGTTTCTGAAAAGGAAACACAAAGAAAACTCTTGGGAAAAACTTCGGATAGATGAAGAAATTGAAGAATAAAATTAGAATTCCCAAAACTTGATTTTTTTTTATTTTCTAAAACTTTGAAACTAAATAAAGATTATCTGACTGTTAAGGTTATCGGTCGACTGGCCCAAGGCACATAGAGTTTTAACTCTCTGTCAGTCGACCGCTCGGTCGACCGGCACCTAACAGAAAATTGGGTTGAGCCAGTCGGTCAACCGGTCAGTCCACCGATCCTTGATACGGTCGACCGGTCGGTCGATCGAGCTAAGGCCCTGGGCTTGTGCACGTATCTATGCACGTCGGTCGACTGCCTGGTCAACCAAGCTTGCCTTCGGTCGACCGGTCAGACGACTGCAAACAGCCCAAAGCCAAATTTTCAGGTTTAAACTCTAACTTGTTAAATCCATAAAAATTCAATTAAGTCCTAATAAATTCCACAAAAAGAAGTTCATGTAAATACTTTGAAGTCCAAATATATGTGATAAAAAATCAACACATGTTACAAACATATGAACTATTTTTTAGGTAAACAAATTAAACCAAAAACCAAAAACTTTATTTTTCAAATATCAAACTTTGAATTGAAAATTCGATTTCTCTAAAACTAGTATAGATATAAAAATAAATATTTGAAACACATTTGAAGCATAGTGTGTATGGATAAAATCCAATACACATAGTAGATGATATATACTTATTTTTGACAATAAATACCAAAATAAGTTTTGATAAAAACAAAACTTAAACATATGAATTAGATACATCAAAATAAGTTTTTCTACACATATATGAACCATCAATGTATATGGATGAAATCAATATACATATAAACTATATAAACTTATTTTGATTGAATCTATTCATGAGAACAAGTGATGTATACTTGATATATCGAAACTTTAAAAATGTATGCGTGATAAACCAAAACACATAGAAGACGTTTTCTATAAGCCATATGAGCTCTAATATGTGTACATAGAATCCAATACATATATAAACTATGAAACTTATTCTATGTAGATGTAAACCATGTAAACATAAATTCTTGAAACTGAAACGGTTAAACCGAAAACCAAAAACTATAAACTTGCATGTGTATATACTTGAGCAACTGAAAACTATTCTATCCTTACACAAGATCTAAACAAAACATCTAAACAAACCTAGATACAAGTCTTCTTGTAGACCTTCTTCTCTAAGACGATTCGATTCAAACATGATCCAAAGAGCTTGACTCCATCTCGAGTACTTGATGCGATCTTGAAGCCGAGCTCTTGAATCAACACGTGATAGCTTCGAATCTTGACTTCGAGTCCATTGTTGAAGCTAAACACCAATAATGATCTTGACCTGTATCTGAAACTTAATATACACAAGATCATTAATAACATAACTTCATAAGTTAATCATCATCAAAACTAGGGTGAAAGGCCTTTGGGCCAACATCTATGTCATATCGATCTACTATTTATAGAACATTGGTGTTAGATTTCAATGTCTTATCTTTTTCACAATTTTCATTATAGAATACCATAAATATAGTACCAAATGGTGTGTTCTTTATGGAGTTTACAAAATCTGAATAAATGTTCTTCTTGAATCATCTTATCAATTTGCACATTGACTTTAAGCTTAATTTGAAGGTGTTGTGATTTCAGGGGAGGATGCCCCAACAACTCGAACAACGCCGCGGATACGAATCACATGATCTACTTAGGCAACATGAAGAAGAGAAGAAGAAGATATTCCAAAGTAGATAAAAAGCCAACAAATAATATAAATTGGTTCCACCGATCAAACAGATTGTGTGTATGTCCACGAGAGAAGGGAGGAGAAACTTTATAAAACTTTGAGGGAGTATAATAAGAATTACTTACACCTCACCCTGAGAAGATTACAAGCCTAGGCACCATGAAGAAGAGAAGAAGAAGATATTTCAAAGTAGATAGAAAGCCAACACACAATATAATGTAGTTCCACTGATCAAACAGATCGTGTGTACGTCCACGAAAGAAGGGAGGAGAAACTTTATTAAAATCTTGGGAGAGTACAATAAAAATTATTTACACCTCACATTGAGAAGATTACAAACCTTTGATGATCACCAAGAACAGGGAACCCTTGTAGCTAAGCTTTTTCACGATTCTCTCATTTAGATGAATTATACCCTTACGAATTATTAATTCATTGGAATTCTCTTGGAATAATTGAAAGCCATCCCTATGGGGTTTATTTATAGACTATAGAACTCTCCTAGTCCTAAATAAACTCCATCAATCAGAATATGAAAACCTGAATACAATTTGGACTCCAAACAGATCTAGAAAATGAAACTGCCATATCTGATATTAATCGACTATCTTCACGAGGTATTCATGTCATAATCCTAATAGAACGGACAAATCTTTACTTCTTGTCTAATTTCTAAAGCACAAAACATAAAAAAAATGTTTACTTCTACAATACTAACAAAAATTAATTGAAACACAAAATATACTTTCAAAATTGTATTAACTTATAGGATTGCGACTAAGGTCACAGTTCATTAATTTTTTGTGCTATGTGATTGTTTTATTTTTTTGTGTTATGTGATAGTTTTCTGACTCTTCGTGGTATGCGTGTCCTAGATAGCGGAGAATACATGGAGATATCGACTGAGGATAATGAGTACTACGAGGAGCCAGCTAGAGCACAGAAGACTACTTAGAGATTCCTTTAGTTATTTACTTCTTTTATAGATGTATGTATAAAAAATTTGGACTCATTTCTCAAAATAAACATTTGTACCAGTTATTTTGTGTTGTTTCATGTATGTCTACTCTATTTGGACTTGAAATATGTGTGTGTGTGTGTGTGCAGCAGATAGAAAAAAATGACATAATTTACAGGTTAGAGGCTTAGCATGCTCTTTTGAGTGTATCGCCAGCCTAAGTCACGTGCTTATCTCGCTTTAATGGGAAGTGGGGCGTGACACCTACATCTTGGAGCCTTGGTGTGTACCTATATCAAGTAAAAAATTTGTTGATTTTGGTACCCATATTTTCTTGGGTCCTATAGAGTTAGTTATTCGAACCCAAACATGATCATTTAAAGCATTTATACGATCATAACAAAACTTAGCTAAGTGACCCTTCCGGCCACAATAGGTGAAACTATAAACTCTACTATATATAAATGCATGATGTGTATGTGGCATAATGTGTATGTGGAACATGAGCATGGTTATTGTGTTTGGCATGTTTAGCATGATGTGAGTGAGTAGATTGTGTTTGATGAGAGTGGGCATATGTAGTACGATGAGTGTGAGCATGTGTACTATGAGAAACATGAACATGTTTCCTTGGAGTGTGCCTCTTTGAAAACATGGCCTCTAATCTAGCCTTATCAAACTCACATTTCTTCAAAACATCACCCAAAATGTTAATTTTAGTTTTCAAAATAGAAATCTTATTTTCATCAATAAAAAGAAATTTTGCTTTACAAGAAGTATGCATCAAAATCTTTCTGTGTAGACATGAGTGTAGAAGATAAAACATCTTTTTCTTTTGAAACGGTGATAACTTGATCTTGGAGAATTTTATTTTCTTTTTTCATTTTAAATATTTCTTCTTTAGAAAATCATAATTATTAGAAAGTCCTTTTAATGCCTCACCCTAATTCATCCATTGTTAATTGACAATCATCATGTGAAGGTTCGGATTTTACCTTGGGTGTGTTGTCATTTGCCATAAAATTCACGTTTATCGTATCCATCTCTTCTTCAGATTCACTCTCTGAATCCCATATAGCTTTCTTTTTGTAGGGCTTCTTGGAGGTTGTAGGCTGGCTTTTGTTACACTCGGCAATGATGTGTTCGGGTTTTCGGCAATTGACGCAAATGATTTTCCTATCCTCCTTCCCTTGCTATCGTCTTCTATTATTGAACTTGGCCTTGTTGTACATTCTCCTTATATTTTTCACTAGGAAGGAGAGGTTTTTGTCATCCTCTTCTTCATCATCTTCATCGAAGATGGTGGGAGTAGACTTGAAGGCTAGCATCTTCTTCTTTTGTAGTGTCATCTCTTCTCTTGCCTTCCTCTCCAACTCATGTGTCTGAGGTTGTCAATAAGACCGAAGAGCTCCATCTCTTCTTTGTCATTTAGTTCCTTCAATGTTGTAGCATTGACCTCCCATGAAGGTGGTAGTGCATGAATGACCTTCCTTACTTTTTGCTCATTATCAATGGCATCACCCAGAGAAGCAAGACCATTTGTGATTTTAGTGAATCTTATAACCATGTCATCAATGGAGTCATTTTCATGCATGGTGAAATTTTCATATTGGGAATGCAAGAGATCAATCTTAGCTCTCTTGACTTGTGAAGTTCCTTTGTGCGTGACCACTATGTGTGACCAAATCCCATAGGCAGATTTGCAATGGATCCTAGTTATGTCGTCATTGTTCAAGGTTTTAAGTAATGCATAGTGTGCCTTTGTATTGGCATCAAATTCTTCGGTGACAATGTCGGACCAAATGTCCTCATCACCAATGGTACACTAAAGGGTTTAGTCACTGCCTTTGCAATTCGGCTTTCTAGAGATTGCAAGAACACAGTCATTTTAACCTTCTATATGGGAAAGTTAAGGCCATCAAACTTAGGAGGGCTCTTAATTTCTTCGGCCATTTTATTATTGTGGATAAATGAAAATGTAAATGAAGTGATTAGCAAATAGGATCTCTCTAGGATGGTTAAACTAAAATCTAGAGACCAAGGCTCTAATACCAATTGAAATACACCTAGAGGGGGGTGAATACGTGTAATTCTAATCAAATATGGAATAAAAGCAAACTATGCTAAATGATGTAAACCGGTCACTCAAAACAAGAATTGAAGTCGAATCTTTCGTCAAGGAATCTGGAACTTCTCCTCTAATATTCCACTAGATTATGAGTTGAGGTGCTCAATTGCCTTCTTATTAAGATGAGTATAGACCGACAAAAGTGAATGATGAATGTAATATAATGATGAAAGTGATGCAAGCAATAAATAGAGTTTTCAAGAAAAGTAACATCATAAGTAAAGAGATAGAGATCAAGAGATAAGCAATCGTAAACACAAAGAATTTGTTTCGAGATTCGAGCCACCACTCTATGTCTTCGCCTTCACCACTATGAAGGATTTCATTATCCACTAAAAGATCTTCCACCAAGGGACCTTACAACAAGAAATTATAAAAGATCTATACAAGACCGGAGTACACAACTCTACCACTCAATCCTCTACACAAGAGGTAGCACAAAGCCAATTGAGGTTATAAAGCTCTTGGTGATCACTCAAGATTACAAACACTCTCTCTTACAACTTCCTATAGAGTAGAATATGAAATGAAGCTTAAGAAGTTATGTGAGGGTAGAAATTCAAATAGAAAGAACTTAGAGATGAAAACCAATGAAACTAGCTTTAAAAAAATTGCACTTGAAAACTGAAAGCTAAAAACTATTCTCTTTTAGAGTAAACTTGATTTTCTATGAAAATTTGTAAAAACTTATTGTTCTAAATTCAAACCTAATGATTGACTTATATAGGAACACATAAAACTTAAAGGTAAGGCTTACCAAGTCTTTAGGGATGAGTTTTAACCCATAAAAATAGGAATGCTCGTTGGAAAACAGAAAAGACGAAACAGATACAAAACTAGCCATTATTGGAATTTTGGCAGTGTGTCAATGTTGGTCCAAAAGGTTACACTCTCCATTTATTGTGTTTTGATGATGACAAACCAAATAAGAGCTATTTGGTACTAATGAGTTTGTTTAAGATAAGTTTCAGGTTAGTACCATATTTAGAGGCCATTGCTTAGCTATTGCAACAACTTCTAGGTTTCATGAAGCAAAGAAGGCATATTGCATATCAAGGAAGGAACATAGAAGAAGGGGCTCTAGCAAGGCATAGCATGGCTCAAGACTTGAAGATTGCTCAACAAGATTTATTTTTAGTTTTATAGGTTTAAAATTTTGTTAAAGAATGATGGATAGGTTTGAAGCTCTTTCACACACGCTTTTGCGCACATGCTTATTCCAAAAAGATTTCCTATAATATGTACAAAATATTTTGATATACAATCTTCTGCCTCAAGATTCATCTTTATGTTTTATACAAATATCTTTTCAAAATTATTTTGGTCAAAATCAAAATCCTCTTCAAAATCTGTTTTAAATCTGGTTTTTGACCTGAGCCGGTCGACCGACCGGTCGACCGTAGCCATGACAGGTCAAGCCGTCGACCGGCCCTGTCGACCGGAGTTCTGGCTGTGCACGTATCCGTGTGCACGTTTTCTGGTCGACCGGACGGTCGACCGACTGTAAGCCAGTTTGCTCTCGGGTTTGTTGGGTCGACCGGGCGGTCGACCGTATGCCTGTAACGGCTCTATTTTTGAATAGGCGGTCGACCGACCGGTCGACCGGACTAGCCGTTGAACAGTAAACGGCTATTTTCTGGGCTGTTTTAAATTTTGTCTTTTGTGTTTAAAATTAGTTTAAGGGATATATTTCAAACTTAATACTCTCTGATTAATCCTAATTATGTTTTATCCCTAAACCCTAGCCCTCTCCTATAAATAGGGGTGTTTGAGGAGAGATTGTTTACAACAATTATTACAAGAAAAATTCAAAAGTTTAAGGCATTCAAAAGAGCTTTGTTTCTTGTTTTTTGTGCTGAAATTCTCTCTTATTTTCTGAAGTGTTTTTGAAATACTCTCTGATTTAATTTTCTTTCTTCACTTACAACAAGAGCTTCATTCTTACTCATTGTTCTCTAAGGACCTTTTGTAAGGGAAGAGACTTTTGAAAGAGAGAGTTTGTGGTCTTTTGACTACTCAGAAATTGCTTGTACTTGAGATTGTGGAGTTGGGTACTCCGGTGTAATTGTGATTTCTTTGTGATAGTGGAAGTAGCTAGAATCCTTCTGGGGAAGGCGGGGAAGTAGAGCTGGGTGCTCGAACCTCGATAACATATCCTTGTGTTTGCGTTTGGTTTACTTTCCTTGTTCTTACACTACTTTCATTGCTATTGTTGCTTGCTTTTACTTGTCATTGTTATATTCACTTGTTGTCATTCATCTTGTCAATCATTGTCCCATACAACAAGGTTGCATTGCGCACCTCCAATTCATATTTACGAGGAATCAGGAGGAAGGAGTTCAGAACCCTTCACGGGGCATTCGGCTCTTAGTCTTGTTTTGGGAGATTGTTGCATCATATTTTAAATTGTGCATTGATTAGCATTATCACCTATTCACCCCCCCCCTCTAGGTGATTTTCAATTGGTATCAGAGCTTGGACTCTAGGTTTTGGCTTAACATCCATAGAGAGATCCTTAAAACTTGCTAATCAACATTTTCATCCATACATTCATACACTAGTAAACATGACCGATAACATCAAAACCCCTCCTAAATTTGATGGACTTAATTTCCCCATTTGGAAGGTTAGGATGACTATATTCTTGCAATCCTTGGGTAGCTTAGTGGCTAAGTCTTTGACCAAACCCTATGAGGTACCCGATAGTGATGAGAGCACTTGGACCGACCTTACATTTAAAGAATATGAGGCTAACTCCAAAGCCCAAAACTCCCTATTAACCGCCTTGAATGAGGATGACCTTACACGGGTAATTCATTGCCAATCCGCCTATGAGATTTGGCAACACTTATTGGTCACACATGAAGGGACTTCACAAGTCAAGAGAGCTAAGATAGATCTCTTGAGGTCTCAATATGAATCATTTAAAATGCTTGATGATGAAACTATTGATTTTATGATTACAAGGTTTACTAAAATTACCAATGCTCTTTCTTCCTTAGGCGATGTCATCTCCAATGATCAAAAGGTGCGGAAAGTAATTCGGGCGCTTCCTCCATCTTGGGAGATAAAGGCCACCACCTTGAAGGAGTTGAACGACAAGGACGAGATGGACCTCATTAGTCTCATTGGGAACTTAAAGACCCATGAGATGGAAAAGAAGGTAAGAGAAGAGGCCGCTCCACTTAAGAAGAAGTCCATAGCTTTCAAGTCTTCATCCACTCTTGAAGACGATGAAGAAGATGAAGAAGAAGATGAGGAGCTCTCCCTCCTTGTGCGAAATGTCAAGAGGATGTACCGGAGGAACAAGCTCAACTTCCGTAGGAAATTTGAAGGCAAAGAGGAGAGAAGAATTATATGCTATAATTGCCGAAAACCCGGACACATCATGGCGGATTGCCCGAAGTTCAAGAAGAAGATGACTTCCTCCTTCAAGACAAAAAAAACGGAGGAAAAGAAAGCGTATAAGGCAAGTTGGGATTCGGAAAGCGAGTCCGAAGAAGAGGTGGATACGGCGAACATGTGTTTTATGGCAAACACTCCTAAGGTAACCCCTCAATCTCTTGATGATGAAGATGATGAAATAAGTAAGGAAGTTCTTGTACATGCCTTTGTTGAACTTTCTGAAACTTATGACAATAAAAAGATTGAATGTTTTAAATTACAAAAAGAAGTTGCTTTTCTTAAAAATCAACTTGCTATGGTTTCTAAAGAAAAAGATGATCTTTCTTCTAATCCCACTTCTATTCAAGAAGAATTTAGTGCCTACAAGATTTCTTGTAAGGCAAAATCTCCTATGATTGATAAAAATGAAATTTCTTCTTTTAAATCTAAAATAAATGATTTTGAAAAAGTTTTAAATGATTGTGCTTTTAACACAAAGAAACTTGAGGACATGTTTTCTAAAAAGCACACCTCTCATGCTAAGATTCCTCATGCTCACACTACACATAACACTTGTAACACCCCGCTCCCGGAATACGTACTTAGTTGCGTATTCAGATTTTTCGATCGTATTTTTCGATTTACTTCCTGTATTTGTTTTGTATTATGAATTCTTTATATGAACGTTTTGTCTTGGATTTGGATTCGTGGACTCGGAGTCAGCCCTAGTCTGAACCGAGGGCCCGATCCTAGAGTATTGCTCGATTTGGACATTCTGGTATTCCGATTTGACCGATTTCAGTTTTAAACATCATTTTCCAATATTCTAGATTTTCTATGATTTTCTGGAATTTTCCTCAATTAAGTTGGGAATCTTCAAAACCGGTGTCGATCAGTGCCGCTGACCGATTCCCAGATTTTTAATTTACAAACTAATTGGAATTACTAAAAGTGTCTTTAGACATTATTTCTCAAAATCACATTTCCTATCTAAATACCTTTTTCTGAGGATTTTACGAATTTATGAAAATTCCACCGGAGTCGGTATCGGCGAGTATCGCTGGTTGATTCCGGGACGATCGGAATTGAATTTCTGAATTCCGCCTTCACTTTACTTCTTAAAATCATATTTTATTCTTTAATACATTTTCTGGGATTTTTCAGAATTTATCAAAATCCGGCCGACCCGGTGTAGACCGGTATCGGCGGCTGACTTCCGGATTTTTAATTTGAAAACGGGATTTTATTTTGGAAAACCGATTTCGTATTATTCCTCAGGATGACGTTTTCTACCTCCGGGTATTTTTGGGGATTTTTCTGGAACAGTCGATTTTCGCGGCCATATTATAATATTATTATTTTTCCAATTCATTCTTTTCTTTCTTTCTTTCTTTCCTTTTTCTTTTCCCCCACTGACTCAGCCCACTCCCCCCACGTGGGAGACACCACCCCCTCACCTACTCCCTTTCCCATCAATCCCTATCACTCTCTCTCTCTTCTTTTCTTTTTCTTTTTCTTTTCCTTTTCTTTTCTTTTCCTTCTTCTCTTCTCACTTCCTTTTCTTCTTCCCCTGAGAGGCCGACGCCCCACCGAACCACCACCACTACCGCCGGCGTCTCCGGCCACTACGACGCCGGCGAGAAGACCACAAAGTCCGGCCATCTCCATTCTCTCTCTCCTTTTCATTTTCCATTCTTTCTTTTTCTTTTCTTTTCTTTTCCATTTTCCTTTCCTCCCTTGGGCCCGACCTCCACCTCGCCGCCGACTCCTTCCTCCTCCCCTTCCCCGGCGTGGGCAGGCCGCCGCCGGCAGCGGCCGGCGGCCCTTGGGTGCGGCCAGGGGGCCACCCGGCCCCCTGTGCATTTGTTGTGGAGGGGGCAGCAGCCCCCTCCTTCTTCTCCTTGGGGTGGCCGACGCCACCCCAGTCCGGGCGCCGCCGGCGCCCTGCCGGCGGCCGTGGGCGGCCAGGGGGCCACCGGGGCCCCCTGTGCTTGCTCTGAGAGGGGGGCAAGCCCCCTCTCTTTCTTCTTGCTAGAAGGGGGCAACAGGCCCCCTCCCTGTTCTGTTGAGGGGGCAGCCGCCCCCTCCTCTTCTGCCGGCGGCCGGCGCCGCCCGGCGCCGCCGCCTGGGCGGCGACCAGGCCGGGCGTCCCCAGCAGGGGGCGCTGTGCGGGAAACCAGAGGGGGGCAACAGCCCCCCTGTCCTGCTCTCTCTCTTCTCTCACCTGCCCACACTCTCTTTCTCTCTCCTGGGTCCCTCTCTCTCCCTTGGATTTCACTCTCTCTCTCTCCCTCTGCGTTTCTCTCTCTCTCTCCCCTGTTAACTCTCTCTCACTCTCTCTCTCTCTCTCTTTCATGATCCTCTCTCTCTCCTCCTGAGTCTCTCTCTCTCTTCCTGGTTCCTCTTCCCGTTCGTCTTCTCTATTTGGACATGACTCTTTCAGAGCCGGCCACTCCTTTTGGATTGGGGCCGTGCTCTTCTTCGTCGGCAAGACTTAGGACCGGCCACTCCTTTTGGATTGTGGCCGCGTTCTTCTGCGTTGGCAAGACTTAGGGCCGGTACCCTCCTTTTAGATTGGGGCCGAACATCCCTTCGTCGGGCACAACAAAGGAAGCACCTTTCCTCCCCTCTGTTTGTTTCCTAACGCGGATCTTAATCCCGCGTCTGGACAATCCCTTGACGCGCTTCCCGCGTTTCTGCATTTGGCACGACGCAGAGCCTATTCCCCGCGTCTGCTCTTTCCCGCGTCTGTTATTCCTGCGAGGCAGACTCCCGTGTCTGCGTCCCTCGCGTCTCACTTTCCAGAACCCGCGTCTCCCTGTGTCCCTTTCTCTCTCTAGGCTTCTCACTCTTTCTCTCTCCTCTTCACTTTCTCTCTCCTCATAAGTAATTATATATTATTTTATGGCGCGTGCGCGAGTTCCATGGATCCAGACTTTTCGGCTTTTCGGTGATTTAGGCGAGTGTTCTCGCTCTCGCCTCCATTTGGGATTCCCCGCTTTGTCGGGTCGATATGTATTTTACTTCATGTTTTCATGTCTTTGTATTGGGCTGAGTCCCTGTATCTGTGTATGGCCGAGTGCCTATATCTGGACATGTATTGCTCTGTGACGAATGCTTGTACTAGGGTAGTTTCCTTCTTGTACATATACCATGCCTGTGATGTATTGTACTGCCTTATACCATACTTGGCTTCCGGACCCCTTCAACCTCCGGTCACTCACTATCTCGAAAGAGAGGTGATTGGGACTGGCAGGTCTCTCAGTTCAGCCTCCGGTCACTCACTGTCTCGAAAGAGGCGTGATTGGGATCGTCAGGTTTCTCAGCTCCGCCTGGTTATCATGATCAGCGTTCAGCGCTTTACCACTAGATTCGTCTAGGCGAGTTGCTGCCGGATTTACTGCTCGTACTTCAGTCGAGTCGTCCCGGTAACCTCGCCAGACGCTCCAGTGTTAAATACTGTTTGCTGTCTGTACTTCCAGCTTGCTCAGCTCCGCTTTGTTTGTGCTCAGCTACTATTCTACCCCATGCCATTACTTCATGCCTGACACCTGTCTATACTACTTGTCGTTTTCATATTACTTTTAACACATGTATATCACCTGTCAACTGATGTATTATCATCTAACACCTGACATGCTACTACTTGGCAAGACCCCTTGTTATGACATGACTTGCCACCAGACTAATATCAATCTCTTGACATGACTGGTTACCTGTCTAAATATCATCACCCTGTCATGCTATCACTTGACACCCAGCATGATATACTTGACCTGTGATTATCACATTTACGGGAACCCTGCCTTGTTATCCTGTACTATGTACAGTGACCTGATATCCTGTATCATGATCAGTGACCTGTTATCCTGTATTATATACAGTGACCTGAACTCCTGAATTCTGATCATGTCCTGCTCTTGTTATTCCCGTAAATTGATAATTAACCTAATAAATCATAAAAGGAACAACTTGTATTGGGTCGGGGGAAACATGCGGATATCAATATGTGTTCGTGTTTACAGTGGCTTTTAGGAATGTTGTGCAACTACATGTTCCGGTCTGACCTGTGGGCCTCCAGGGGACCGAGGGAGAGCTGGCTCCCTCATTACTGGTACCATCATGATAAGGGCATACATAAGTCCCTCCTGTTTAGCCTTGCGGCTGGCTTCCGTTTCCATGCAACGGAACAATCCTGGACCGTGGTCCCGGGCATGCACGGGACCCACTGTAAACATAGTTCGTTGATACCCCCGCTAGTTTCCAATAACAACCTTGCTTTACTCGGATATGGATCTATGTGTGCTGGGACGCTAGTTCACATAGCTAGATATCAGGGTAAGACGAGTAATAATAAAGTGTCTAATAACCGGCTCTTTAAGTTGTAAGTAGAGGTATGTGGAATGGGACGCATACTGAAGCCTGCAGCTTAAACGGCTTTGAATCTGTGATATGCCTCATCATATTTGCTTGTTCTGGATTTTACATCGGATTTCCGGTTTTATGAGTATTATAGTATTAACTGTTCATGCTCTACTTTATCCCTTGTATCCTTCTGCCTCCTGTTCATTATCTTATCATGCCCTGAGTGTAGTCTGATTGTATGTGCTTGGATTATGGCGACATAAGATAAGGGTATATATATGAGGGTTTCCTTGTTTGGATTATTCCTCGACGTACTAGTCTTATGGAGCCGTGATCTGAAACCATACAATCAGATCTGCTCGCCCTCGGCTTTATTCGGTTTTACCGCTATACCTGTGCTTACCCTTGCTCGCCACTTGGCTTTTGCTTCACCACTCGCCTGGGGAGTTTCATCTGACTCCCCTGGATTCTCATGTCCAGGTCATGGAGCTTGGAGCTAGCCAGTGCACGGAACTTGTGGATTCTCTCAGTTGCTGATCAGAGTGGCGCAGCTGAAGCGTGGATCCCTAGCAGATCATTCCGAGCCCTATCCTGCCAGGCCCCTGTGTGCCTCTCGAGTTTCCTTTTGTAAACTCGTGAGTGCCCTTTTATACCGTTTACTCATGTACATCCCTTGTATTCTCGCAATTGCGCCATTCTGGTGATGTAATATTGTTGTAATATTGGATCACCTCTGGTGATAACTTTGTAATTGTACTCATGTGTTGGAATGTATAATGCACCACTTGCTTCCGTACTCTGATTCTTGCCTGTACTGATGCTTAGCGTATATACGTGAGGGTATTTCTGACCTGCGTATATACGTTGTAGTAACGTCTCCGTACCCGCAGGATCGGGGCGTTACAGGTTGGTATCAGAGCTTAGGCTCTCACCTCCTCAGTACGTCCAGACGGCAAATTAATGGTAAAGAAATTTACAACTGGAATGCATGAGTCCTGGTTATACAATCCAACTACAAGTACAGAGTTATCTATTTTCTTGATCATCTTTCCTTTGATCCCTAATCCTTCCTATCTTACCCGGTTTTGGTTTTTCGAAGCCTTTATACCAACTTAAGATATGGATATACTAGAGAGGTAGCGGCTGGTTCTGGATGAAGTTATGAGATGATCTTTTCGGCCAACTCTATGAAGCTCGGGTATTCTCAGGATTGATCTCGAACGGGTTATCCTTCAGAAGTCAGTAGTCGGGATTCTCTACGGATACTCTTTATTCTCGGCTATATCTTTCAGAGTGATTGATGCCTGGTATTCGGAATTCTCAATTATCGGTCTTCTTTATTATGCTCAGGACTATCAGGGTTTTCTTTATCTCCAGTATTCTGGCTCATTCTCAGAGCGGCATTAAGTATGCAGTATGGCGGGAATTCTATTGCAAAGCTATGTTATCAGTCAGTATTATTCGGCATCGTTCAGAGATTTATACAGCCGGAAGTGCAGAAGATTTCTATATTATGGTTATTGATCAGTCAACTTGAGGGCCCTACCTATAGTGCTTCATGTCTTAATTGGTATAAATTCCACCCTTGTCCCCTTTGTGTTCATTTTACCCCTTATCGAAATTGCGAGGACGCAATTTTTGTAAGGTGGATGGAATGTAACACCCCGCTCCCGGAATACGTACTTAGTTGCGTATTCAGATTTTTCGATCGTATTTTTCGATTTACTTCCTGTATTTGTTTTGTATTATGAATTCTTTATATGAACGTTTTGTCTTGGATTTGGATTCGTGGACTCGGAGTCAGCCCTAGTCTGAACCGAGGGCCCGATCCTAGAGTATTGCTCGATTTGGACATTCTGGTATTCCGATTTGACCGATTTTAGTTTTAAACATCATTTTCCAATATTCTAGATTTTCTATGATTTTCTGGAATTTTCCTCAATTAAGTTGGGAATCTTCAAAACCGGTGTCGATCAGTGCCGCTGACCGATTCCCGGATTTTTAATTTACAAACTAATTGGAATTACTAAAAGTGTCTTTAGACATTATTTCTCAAAATCACATTTCCTATCTAAATACCTTTTTCTGAGGATTTTACGAATTTATGAAAATTCCACCGGAGTCGGTATCGGCGAGTATCGCTGGTTGATTCCGGGACGATCGGAATTGAATTTCTGAATTCCGCCTTCACTTTACTTCTTAAAATCATATTTTATTCTTTAATACATTTTCTGGGATTTTTCAGAATTTATCAAAATCCGGCCGACCCGGTGTAGACCGGTATCGGCGGCTGACTTCCGGATTTTTAATTTGAAACGGGATTTTATTTTGGAAAACCGATTTCGTATTATTCCTCAGGATGACGTTTTCTACCTCCGGGTATTTTTGGGGATTTTTCTGGAACAGTCGATTTTCGCGGCCATATTATAATATTATTATTTTTCCAATTCATTCTTTTCTTTCTTTCTTTCTTTCCTTTTTCTTTTCCCCCACTGACTCAGCCCACTCCCCCCACGTGGGAGACACCACCCCCTCACCTACTCCCTTTCCATCAATCCCTATCACTCTCTCTCTCTTCTTTTCTTTTTCTTTTCTTTTCCTTTTCTTTTCTTTTCCTTCTTCTCTTCTCACTTCCTTTTCTTCTTCCCCTGAGAGGCCGACGCCCCACCGAACCACCACCACTACCGCCGGCGTCTCCGGCCACTACGACGCCGGCGAGAAGACCACAAAGTCCGGCCATCTCCATTCTCTCTCTCCTTTTCATTTTCCATTCTTTCTTTTTCTTTTCTTTCTTTTCCATTTTCCTTTCCTCCCCTTGGGCCCGACCTCCACCTCGCCGCCGACTCCTTCCTCCTCCGGCCTTCCCCGGCGTGGGCAGGCCGCCGCCGGCAGCGGCCGGCGGCCCTTGGGTGCGGCCAGGGGGCCACCCGGCCCCCTGTGCATTTGTTGTGGAGGGGGCAGCAGCCCCCTCCTTCTTCTCCTTGGGGTGGCCGACGCCACCCCAGTCCGGGCGCCGCCGGCGCCCTGCCGGCGGCCGTGGGCGGCCAGGGGGCCACCGGGGCCCCTGTGCTTGCTCTGAGAGGGGGGCAAGCCCCCTCTCTTTCTTCTTGCTGGAAGGGGGCAACAGGCCCCCTCCCTGTTCTGTTGAGGGGGCAGCCGCCCCCTCCTCTTCTGCCGGCGGCCGGCGCCGCCCGGCGCCGCCGCCTGGGCGGCGACCAGGCCGGGCGTCCCCAGCAGGGGGCGCTGTGCGGGAAACCAGAGGGGGCAACAACCCCCCTGTCCTGCTCTCTCTCTTTCTCTCACCTGCCCACACTCTCTTTCTCTCTCCTGGGTCCCTCTCTCTCCCTTGGATTTCACTCTCTCTCTCCCTCTGCGTTTCTCTCTCTCTCTCCCCTGTTAACTCTCTCTCACTCTCTCTCTCTCTCTCTTTCATGATCCTCTCTCTCTCCTCCTGAGTCTCTCTCTCTCTCTTCCTGGTTCCTCTTCCCGTTCGTCTTCTCTATTTGGACATGACTCTTTCAGAGCCGGCCACTCCTTTTGGATTGGGGCCGTGCTCTTCTTCGTCGGCAAGACTTAGGACCGGCCACTCCTTTTGGATTGTGGCCGCGTTCTTCTGCGTTGGCAAGACTTAGGGCCGGTACCCTCCTTTTGGATTGGGGCCGAACATCCCTTCGTCGGGCACAACAAAGGAAGCACCTTTCCTCCCTCTGTTTGTTTCCTAACGCGGATCTTAATCCCGCGTCTGGACAATCCCTTGACGCGCTTCCCGCGTTTCTGCATTTGGCACGACGCAGAGCCTATTCCCCGCGTCTGCTCTTTCCCGCGTCTGTTATTCCTGCGAGGCAGACTCCCGTGTCTGCGTCCCTCGCGTCTCACTTTCCAGAACCCGCGTCTCCCTGTGTCCCTTTCTCTCTCTAGGCTTCTCACTCTTTCTCTCTCCTCTTCACTTTCTCTCTCCTCATAAGTAATTATATATTATTTTATGGCGCGTGCGCGAGTTCCATGGATCCAGACTTTTCGGCTTTTCGGTGATTTAGGCGAGTGTTCTCGCTCTCGCCTCCATTTGGGATTCCCCGCTTTGTCGGGTCGATATGTATTTTACTTCATGTTTCCATGTCTTTTGTATTGGGCTGAGTCCCTGTATCTGTGTATGGCCGAGTGCCTATATCTGGACATGTATTGCTCTGTGACGAATGCTTGTACTAGGGTAGTTTCCTTCTTGTACATATACCATGCCTGTGATGTATTGTACTGCCTTATACCATACTTGGCTTCCGGACCCCTTCAACCTCCGGTCACTCACTATCTCGAAAGAGAGGTGATTGGGACTGGCAGGTCTCTCAGTTCAGCCTCCGGTCACTCACTGTCTCGAAAGAGGCGTGATTGGGATCGTCAGGTTTCTCAGCTCCGCCTGGTTATCATGATCAGCGTTCAGCGCTTTACCACTAGATTCGTCTAGGCGAGTTGCTGCCGGATTTACTGCTCGTACTTCAGTCGAGTCGTCCCGGTAACCTCGCCAGACGCTCCAGTGTTAAATACTGTTTGCTGTCTGTACTTCCAGCTTGCTCAGCTCCGCTTTGTTTGTGCTCAGCTACTATTCTACCCCATGCCATTACTTCATGCCTGACACCTGTCTATACTACTTGTCGTTTTCATATTACTTTTAACACATGTATATCACCTGTCAACTGATGTATTATCATCTAACACCTGACATGCTACTACTTGGCAAGACCCCTTGTTATGACATGACTTGCCACCAGACTAATATCAATCTCTTGACATGACTGGTTACCTGTCTAAATATCATCACCCTGTCATGCTATCACTTGACACCCAGCATGATATACTTGACCTGTGATTATCACATTTACGGGAACCCTGCCTTGTTATCCTGTACTATGTACAGTGACCTGATATCCTGTATCATGATCAGTGACCTGTTATCCTGTATTATATACAGTGACCTGAACTCCTGAATTCCTGATCATGTCCTGCTCTTGTTATTCCCGTAAATTGATAATTAACCTAATAAATCATAAAAGGAACAACTTGTATTGGGTCGGGGGAACATGCGGATATCAATATGTGTTCGTGTTTACAGTGGCTTTTAGGAATGTTGTGCAACTACATGTTCCGGTCTGACCTGTGGGCCTCCAGGGGACCGAGGGGAGAGCTGGCTCCCTCATTACTGGTACCATCATGATAAGGGCATACATAAGTCCCTCTGTTTAGCCTTGCGGCTGGCTTCCGTTTCCATGCAACGGAACAATCCTGGACCGTGGTCCCGGGCATGCACGGGACCCACTGTAAACATAGTTCGTTGATACCCCCGCTAGTTCCAATAACAACCTTGCTTTACTCGGATATGGATCTATGTGTGCTGGGACGCTAGTTCACATAGCTAGATATCAGGGTAAGACGTAATAATAAAGTGTCTAATAACCGGCTCTTTAAGTTGTAAGTAGAGGTATGTGGAATGGGACGCATACTGAAGCCTGCAGCTTAAACGGCTTTGAATCTGTGATATGCCTCATCATATTTGCTTGTTCTGGATTTTACATCGGATTTCCGGTTTTATGAGTATTATAGTATTAACTGTTCATGCTCTACTTTATCCCTTGTATCCTTCTGCCTCCTGTTCATTATCTTATCATGCCCTGAGTGTAGTCTGATTGTATGTGCTTGGATTATGGCGACATAAGATAAGGGTATATATATGAGGGTTTCCTTGTTTGGATTATTCTTCGACGTACTAGTCTTATGGAGCCGTGATCTGAAACCATACAATCAGATCTGCTCGCCCTCGGCTTTATTCGGTTTTACCGCTATACCTGTGCTTACCCTTGCTCGCCACTTGGCTTTTGCTTCACCACTCGCCTGGGGAGTTTCATCTGACTCCCCTGGATTCTCATGTCCAGGTCATGGAGCTTGGAGCTAGCCAGTGCACGGAACTTGTGGATTCTCTCAGTTGCTGATCAGAGTGGCGCAGCTGAAGCGTGGATCCCTAGCAGATCATTCCGAGCCCTATCCTTCCAGGCCCCTGTGTGCCTCTCGAGTTTTCCTTTTGTAAACTCGTGAGTGCCCTTTTATACCGTTTACTCATGTACATCCCTTGTATTCTCGCAATTGCGCCATTCTGGTGATGTAATATTGTTGTAATATTGGATCACCTCTGGTGATAACTTTGTAATTGTACTCATGTGTTGGAATGTATAATGCACCACTTGCTTCCGTACTCTGATTCTTGCCTGTACTGATGCTTAGCGTATATACGTGAGGGTATTTCTGACCTGCGTATATACGTTGCAGTAACGTCTCCGTACCCGCAGGATCGGGGCGTTACAACACTTCTCAAGCTAAATCTTCCCATGTTCACAATTCTCATGCTCACAAATCACACACTCACTATGCTTTTAAATATGGTAGAGTGTATAGATGCACTTATTGTGGTAAGAAAGGACATTTGGCTAAATTTTGTTATGACCAAGTAAATAGGACCAATAATCTTGTTTGGGTTAATGAAACTAACTTTTTAGGACCCAAGAAAATGTGGGTACCAAAATCAAGACCTAAATTATTTGATGTAGGTACACACCAAGGCTCCAAGACGTAGGGAGCGGTGGTACCTTGATAGTGGTTGTTCAAGACACATGACGTGGGATATCAACAACTTCACAACCCTATCAAGGTACATGGAAGGTGGCTCCATCACCTTCGGGGATGACTCCAAGGGAACTATCATCGGTATAGGTAACATTCAAGTTGGTGCATCTCCTATTATAGAAAATATTGTTTTAGTTGAAGGTTTGAAACATAATTTGCTTAGCATTAGTCAATTTTGTGATCGTGGACTTAAAGTTATTTTTGATGATTGTTCTTGCAAGATTTTTGATATTAAAACCAATGATTGTATTCTCACCGGTTTTCGTGATGATAATGTTTATATCATTGACATGCTTAATATTGAGTGTTCTACTAAATGCTTAAATGCTTTTGATGAAAATTCTTGGCTTTGGCATAGAAGATTAGGACATGCATCTTTTGAACATCTTTCTAGGATTAATTCAAGGAATTGGTGAAGGGTATTCCTTGCTTGAAGTTTGAGAAAGACCGCATTTGTGGTGCGTGCCAACTTGGGAAACAAACCAAGTCTTCCTTCAAACCAATCAAGGATATCATGTCAACTAGGCCTTTAGAATTAATTCATATGGATTTATTTGGACCAACTAAAACTAAGAGTTTAAATGGTAGTAGATTTGCATTTGTTTTAGTTGATGATTTTTCCCGTTTCACTTGGGTTTTCTTCTTGCAAAATAAAGATCAAACTTTTTCTCATTTCAAAATTTTTCGAAAAAGGGTTGAAAAAGAAAAAGGCTTTTCGATTTTGAGAATAAGGAGTGATAGAGGTGGTGAGTTTGTTAACCAACTCTTCATGACTTATTGTGATGAAAAGGGAATCAAGCATGAAATGACTTGTCCTAGGACTCCACAACAAAATGGAATAGTAGAAAGAAAAAATAGAACACTTCAAGAGATGGCTAGGACAATGATAAGTGAATATGACCTCCCTCAATATTTATGGGCCGAGGCCGTAAACACCGCATGCTATATTTCAAATCATATTTATGTGTGTAAGAATTCTTCCAAAACATCTTTTGAAATGTATCATTCTAGAAAACCTAATGTTGCATATTTTAAAGTTTTTGGATGCAAGTGTTTTGTTTTAAATACTAAGGAGAATTTGGGTAAATTGATGCTAAGGCTTATGAAGCTATCTTTGTTGGATATTCTTCTACTAGCAAAGCATATAGAGTATTTAATAGATCTTCACATACTATTGAAGAAACCATGCATGTTAAATTTGAAGAATCTAATGTGTTTGTTGAGAATGTTGTAGAGATTGAACCATTAGGTGAAAACATGGAGAAACTATCCATGAAGGACTCACCCGCTCAAGAAGAAAAGCATGAATCAATTAGTGATGTTCAAGAGGATAAAGAGGAAAGCTCTCAACCGCTTCCTAAAGCTTAGAGATACGCTACAAATCATCCTAAGGAGCTCATCTTGGGTGATGCATCTAAAGGAGTCACAACGCGCTCCAAACTCCATGACCTATGTGGTAACTTTGCTTTCATTTCTCATTTTGAACCCAAAGGCATTCTCGAAGCCGAGACGGACCCATATTGGTTGCTTGCCATGAAAGAAGAACTCAATCAATTTGAGCGAAACCAAGTTTAGCACCTTGTTCCTAAGCCCCACGATAGACCAATAATTGGTACTAAGTGGATCTTTAGAAACAAGATGGATGAGTCCGGAAATGTCATTAGGAATAAAGCTAGGTTAGTGGCCCAAGGTTACACTCAAGTTGAGGGAATTGACTTTGAGGAGACCTTTGCACCCGTAGCACGGCTTGAAGCCATACGGATGACACTAGCTTTTGCATCTTTCAAAAATTTTAAACTTTTTCAAATGGATGTGAAAAGTGCATTTTTGAATGGTTTTATTAATGAAGAAGTTTATGTTTCTCAACCTCCCGGTTTTGTTGATCATGTTCATCCCGATTTTGCTTTTAAACTTGATAAAGCTTTATATGGATTGAAACAAGCTCCTAGAGCTTGGTATGAAAGGCTTTCTAGTTTTCTAATTTCAAATGATTTTGTTAAAGGCAAAGTAGACACAACTCTATTTACTAAGCATGTTGATAATGATATATTAATTGTACAAATTTATGTAGATGATATAATCTTTGGTTCTACTGATGAGCTTTTGTGCAAGGATTTTGAAAAGGTCATGCAACTTGAATTTGAAATGTCCTCAATGGGTGAGCTCAACTTCTTTCTTGGACTCCAAGTCAAGCAATTGCAAGATGGGAACTTCATATGTCAAGCCAAATACGCAAAGGAACTCGTGAAGAGGTTTGGACTTGAAGATTCAAAAGTATGCAACACTCCCATGGCAACTACAACCAAGCTTGATAAAGATGACCAAGGTAAAAATGTTGATATTAAATTATATAGAAGCATGATAGGAAGTCTTTTATATTTAACGGCAAGTAGGCCGGATATTATGTTTAGTGTGTGTCTTTGTGCTAGATTTCAATCGTGTCCTAAAGAGTCCCATCTTATTGCGGTAAAACGCATTATTCGTTATATTAAGGGCACTATTGGGATGGGTCTATGGTATCCGAAATCGGAGATTTCTCAATGACGAGTTATTCGGATGCCGACTATGCGGGTTGTAGAGTAGATAGAAAGAGTACTAGTGGGACATGTCAATTTCTTGGTAATTGTCTTGTTTCATGGTCCTCTAGGAAACAAAATTCCGTAGCACTCTCAACCGCCGAGGCGGAGTATGTTGCCGCGGGGGCTTGTTGTGCACAAGTCCTTTGGATGAAACATACTCTCCTTGATTTTGATTTGCATTTTGATCATATAAAAATATTTTGTGATAATACTAGTACTATACACATGACTAAGAATGCAAATCAACATAGTAAGACCAAGCACATTGAGATTAGATATCACTTTCTTAGAGATCATTTTGAGAAAGGAGATATAGATATTGATTATGTTTCTACGGATTTGCAACTAGCCGATATTTTCACTAAACCTCTTGATTTTGCTAGATTTTCGTTTATTTGTGGAGAACTTAATGTTTGTATTATTGATTAAACATGTGATTCCTAACCCTTTTTGATGTATGACAAAAAGGGGGAGAATAAGTTAGTGCATGATAAAAATAAATTTATATGGTCTTGGTTCCATATGAGTTTATATGAGTTTATATATGTTTTTGTCGTCTTGTTTCGTTTTCATGCGTTTTGAGAATTCTTGTGTTTTGTTAGTATCAAGAAAATAACATGTGATTTTCATTATTGTTTCAATTGGTTTTCAATTGGTATCAAGGGCATATATTTTTATGTTTTGTGTTTTGAGTTAAATGTTTTCTTTATATAGCATAATTTGAGGGGGAGTTTTCTCCTCCCCTATATTTTTATCTTGTAGCCTATTTGTTTTGTCATCATCAAAAAGGGGGAGATTGTTGGCCTAAAAGGTTACACTCTCCATTTATTGTGTTTTGATGATGACAAACCAAATAAGAGCTATTGGTACTAATGAGTTTGTTTAAGATAAGTTTCAGGTTAGTACCATATTTAGAGGCCATTGCTTAGCTATTGCAACAACTTCTAGGTTTCATGAAGTAAAGAAGGCATATTGCATATCAAGGAAGGAACATAGAAAAAGGGGCTCTAGCAAGGCATAGCATGGCTCAAGACTTGAAGATTGCTCAACAAGATTTGTTTTTAGTTTTATAGGTTTAAAATTTTGTTAAAGAATGATGGATAGGTTTGAAGCTCTTTCACACACGCTTTTGCGCACATGCTTATTCCAAAAAGATTTCCTATAATATGTACAAAATATTTTGATATACAATCTTCTGCCTCAAGATTCATCTTTATGTTTTATACAAATATCTTTTCAAAATTATTTTGGTCAAAATCAAAATCCTCTTCAAAATCTGTTTTAAATCTGGTTTTTGACCTGAGCCGGTCGACCGACCGGTCGACCGTAGCCATGACAGGTCAAGCCGGTCGACCGGCCCTGTCGACCGGAGTTCTGGCTGTGCACGTATCCGTGTGCACGTTTTCCGGTCGACCGGACGGTCGACCGACTGTAAGCCAGTTTGCTCTCGGGTTTGTTGGGTCGACCAGGCGGTCGACCGTATGCCTGTAACGGCTCTATTTTTGAATAGGCGGTCGACCGACCGGTCGACCGGACTACCCGTTGAACAGTAAACGGCTATTTTCTGGGCTGTTTTAAATTTTGTCTTTTTGTGTTTAAAATTAGTTTAAGGGATATATTTCAAACTTAATACTCTCTGATTAATACTAATTATGTTTTATCCCTAACCCTAGCCCTCTCCTATAAATAGGGGTGTTTGAGGAGAGATTGTTTACAACAATTATTACAAGAAAAATTCAAAAGTTTAAGGCATTCAAAAGAGCTTTGTTTCTTGGTTTTTGTGCTGAAATTCTCTCTTATTTTCTGAAGTGTTTTTGAAATACTCTCTGATTTAATTTTCTTTCTTCACTTACAACAAGAGCTTCATTCTTACTCATTGTTCTCTAAGGACCTTTTGTAAGGGAAGAGACTTTTGAAAGAGAGAGTTTGTGGTCTTTTGACTACTCAGAAATTGCTTGTACTTGAGATTGTGGAGTTGGGTACTCCGGTGTAATTGTGATTTCTTTGTGATAGTGGAAGTAGCTAGAATCCTTCTGGGGAAGGCGGGGAAGTAGAGCTGGGTGCTCGAATCTCGATAACATATCCTTGTGTTTGCGTTTGGTTTACTTTCCTTGTTCTTACACTACTTTCATTGCTATTGTTGCTTGCTTTTACTTGTCATTGTTATATTCACTTGTTGTCATTCATCTTGTCAATCATTGTCCCATACAACAAGGTTGCATTGCGCACCTCCAACTCATATTTACGAGGAATCAGGAGGAAGGAGTTCAGAACCCTTCACGGGGCATTCGGCTCTTAGTCTTGTTTTGGGAGATTGTTGCATCATATTTTTAAATTGTGCATTGATAGCATTATCACATATTCACCCCCCCTCTAGGTGATTTTCAGTCGATTGACCGGCCAGTCGACCCACCCTCCATATTTAAAAAATAGCCGTTGGTGCATGTCATCTAGTTCTATTATTTTTTCGCTGATTTTGGTAGGGATAAATTAGGAAGATACTATTTATAGATTTTCTTAAATTAATATTGTAAACGGGTATACATATTAATTCTTACATGTTGATAGGAACATATATATTAGAAAATTTTGAGATGAAATGGTAACACATCCATAGGATTTTAGGTATAATAAATTGTACTATTGATAATTATTTTCCTAACAGTATAAAATAAAATAGTTATACTTTGTTCGCACTATTACTAGAATTTATTTCTTTTTGTTTTAAAGAAATAAACTAGTTGTTAAAAATTGTTTTATATTATATGAATTAAAAATATTAACTCTTCTAATAATCATCAAAATCATGATATTGCTAATGAAAGTGTGGTGAACTTTTAAGACTAATTTAAAAGTCGATATTTAGATTACATAAATTGAAGTTTTAATTATAGTAGATTTCTAGTTTTTAAGTTGAATTATAAACGTGATTATGAATGAATTGAGATACATTCTTATTGTTTGATAGTGGACCTTCATGTATGTTATTGATATTGTCTCGAGTTAATTACTCATATAAACCATACTTGAACAAATTGCTATATCATGATAAATAACCAACATGACTGACCTTGTTCACGTAGAAAGACACTATAATATAAGAATTACAACTTGAATATTTTGGACATGAACACATGAACATGAATATAAATATGAACACGAAAGTTTAAATGATATGGATAAATGTTGGCGTGAAGCGTTTATTTGAAACTACTTGAGAAAGTGGTACATAGTGATTACATGGGCTTGACAAGGATATGGTGTCATGATTGTTCTTGGCACTTGGCTCACGCAAGAATTCCATGTTCTATAATAGAATTGGTTGCAAAAATTATAAGATATGGAGCTAATATGAGAGAAATTGATGGTGAGAAAGTGTACCTTGAGTGCCCCTACCTATGTACAAGGTATGGTGGTGTTTATTTTATATGGTGCATGTCACTTTGTGATATGAGTTATTGATGAGCTCATTCTAGTTATGTACTACTATACTATATTACTCCTGACATTGTTTCCTGCGGGGTACACGGACATTTTTCACTAACAGTTTTCAAAAATGATAATCATTAATTTATATACGGGAATAGGCTATGGTATGAAATGCAATCGTTTCAGCGTGCTTAGGACCCAATTGACATGTGTAGTAGGCGCAAGATGCGGTACATTCTACTGCACGTGACAGTTGGAAAAGTCTCACCTAATTAGTAACTCTTAGGGATATCTTCATAATTAGCCTTGTAATTGTGCGTTCTTATGATAATTGCTACTGTTTGACTATTTAAGCAAGCTCATTACATTTGATTTAATTCATACTTAAAAACACTTTGTTTTCAGTGAATGCATGTTTATCATTATGTCTTGATTACTGTAAGACTGAGTTCATGATAAACTAGTGCTACAAATATATGGTTGTGTCAATGAAAATAAGTATCACTGATTACATATTACATTTTTTCTTATTCAAATATATTTGCGTGTCCTATACACATTGCATATTTTCCTTTCTTTGATTGTACTTGTCGGGAGATTTTGAGTTCTGGGGGTTTGCTTACCCTAGATAGTGGAGAGTACACAGAGACACCGGATGGGAACGAGGAGTACTTCATGGAGTCAGCTGGAGCTCAATTAATAACATCCTGAGTCTGTGGAATTGTATTCTTACATATTTTTCGCTACCTTTTGGTAAACAAAGTCGGAGTCACCATGGTCTCTTTCATGTCTCTTCTGTTCTTTGACTCCTCTCTTTATAGATTCTTTGTAGACATCCATGGATTTTTTAATCAGCTAATTTCCCTCCATAATTTCAAGTTATTCTTTAGTCTGTTGTTCTGAAGCTTTCTTGTGATTGATCTCAAGTATTGCTTGAGTCAAGTTTAGATTAAAATCTGGGCTTTCAACTGCTTTAATACTAACCTTAAAATTTCCTTTATCTGGTGTGTCAGCATCTCCCTTCTCCATCATACTATGCTCCTCCTCCTTCCTCCTCTTCTCCCTATCATCTTCCTCCTCCTCCTTCCTCCTCTTTTCCTTCTCATCTTCCGCATGCCCCATTCTTCTCTGTTCTTCTCCTCTTCCTTCTCATTTCTTATTTTGTTCCTCTCTTCCTCCTTTTTTTAATTACCACTTCAATCTCTTCTTCTTCTTTCGCATTTTATTTTCTTCTCTCTTAACCTTTTTCTTCTTCATCTCTTTAATTATGTTTTTCAATTCAAGCACTTTGCTCTTCATATATACTTTTTTATTTCTCAAAATCATCACATCATCACTTTCCTCATCATGGAGTTCTGATAGAAGACATGCAATATCTATTTATCACGCTCTCTTCAACATTTTTACAAGTTCCTTTTCAATTCTCCCTTCAATATTTCCTTCGCGGCCTTCTCTTTCTTCCTCTACATCAATGAGGCTCATTCTCTCTTTTCTTCTCCCTTTAAATATTAGAACTTCTATATAAAATCTGTAAGTTAGGGAAAACAAATATCAAATTTATGTTTTAAATAATATATAGAAAAGCATTCTTTTGTGAGAACTATAACTTTAGTTGAGGTACTTATAAAGAAATATATAAGAAAATGACTAGAACCGCGACTAGAGTCGGAGTCTTAACAAAACACTAGAAAATATATTTTGTTAGGACTATAACTTTGATCGCAATCCTCATAAAAATATTTTACTCACTTTTTTTCTTCAATCTCTAAGAGATCAATATCAACTAGGGCTTTATTAATATGGTTCAGGTTCGATCTTACTGCCCTTAGTGTTTTGTCCTCCATTTTCTCTTTTGGTTCAACAATTTTAACTCTTTCGCAGAACAAATAATGCATCAGACACAAGCCCTGATTAGTGACACCATAAATATGCAATTAACAACAATAAGACTAATAGTTTAATTATACTTGCAAGAATTTGCAATGAGCAACTTTTAACTCGGATGTGTTTAGTTTGAAATTGTCAAGTGATTTTATGAGGAAGTGATTTTATGAGGAATTGACTGACAGCTTTGGCCCAAGATATACTTTACATCAGACAAATATTTGCAATCTGCTCCACCACATAATAAGGGACAGTGCATTTACTGCCAGGAAGAATAATGTTAGTGCCACATTAGAATTATTAAGTTTGTGAAGTCTTGGGTTGTAATCCATTGTTTATCCTTAATAATCAAGTTTGTGAAGTCTTGGGTTGCAATTCATTGTTTATCCTTAATAATCTCAATAAGGGTCATCTGCTGCGCCAGATGCTCATCTCTTATCTGATCTAATTCAATTCTCTTTTTTCTAGCAAAAGATCATTTAAAGCATCATCAATTCAACTTTTTGCGATGTTCTTCATATTTCAGAAATAGTGCTTCAAGAATCTCCTATCCTTCAATGTACAAATTTTATTCAATCATCTACTTCTATAAGTAGACTGATTGTCAGTGCTACATCTTCTAATGTTATTTGAATTATTTTGTGTCCAATTTCTAAGCACTTTGAATCTCTTGAAAATATACCTAGAGGGGGGTGAATAGGTGTAGTGCTAATCTAAGACAAATAATACGGAATTAAATTTTTATACTAACACACAATGTGTAACCAAGAGTGAGTCTGAATTTCCCATGAAGGGCTCTAAACTTCTCCTCATGATCCCTCTAAATTATGAGTTGAGGTGCTTCAATAATTCTCTTAGTTGAATACCAGTGTGAGCACACAAACTATTTCAAGCATATGTAAATATGAGCAAGAATAGCAATGCAAGATATAAAAAGAGTTGAGAGTTAAAAGATAGAGAGATCCAAACGCAAATGCAAGGATATATTTCGATGTTCGAGCCACTGTTCTACGTCCCTGTCTTCACACAGAGAAATTTTCACACCAAGGACCTTCTACAAAGGGATCTCGTGGAGGAATCACAACAATACAAACAAAGAGTATACAACTCTAACTCTCTCATACCTCTACACAAGAGGGTAGGCGCAAAGCCAATCACGAAGGAAAAAAAAATACAACCTAGTGATCACAAAGATCACAAAGAATACTTTGTGATCTTAAAAGATAACAAACTAAACACCTCTCACAATACAAGATCCTAGAGGATAGATTTTGAATTGATAGCTCATGTATGTGAGTAAAATAAAGTTTTTGGGAAAGAAACATAAAGAAAACTCTTAGTAAAACTTCTTGATAGATGAAGAAATTGAAGAACAAAACTAGAATTCTCAAAACTTGATTTTCTTTGATTTTTCAAAACTTTGAAACTAAATAAAGATAGAAGAATTTGAAACTCAAAAACTTGTTTTAAAAACTTGCTGAAAACTCAGTTGAAGTGGGGAAAAATTAGCTCTTGAAAATCTTATCAAAAAATGGCCAATGAACCCTTTATATAGAGGTTCAGAAAACTAGCCGTTAGGGGCTGAACACATGCCAGATTGGCCTAACGGCTGACCGCCCGGTCGACTGGCCAATGATCAGATTCTGACCGTTAGGGTTGTCGGTTGACAACTCAGTCGACCGCCCCCAAGGCACAGAGAGCTTTAACTCTCTGTCAATCAACCATTCGGTCGACCGGCTCCCAATAGAAAGTTGGGTTGAGCCAGTCGGTCGACTGTCAACCGGTCGGTCAATCGACTATCGAGGCTCTGGGCTTGTGCACATATTTGTCACATCGGTCGACCGCTCGGTCAACCGAGCTAGCCTTCAGTCGACCGGTTGGTTGACCGCAAGCTGCCCAAACCCAAATTTTCAGGATTTAAATTCTAACTTGTTAAATCCATAAAAATTCAATTAAATTCCAATAAATTTTACAAAAATAAGTTCATGTAAATCTTTGAAATCCAAATATGTGTGATCAAAAATCAACAGACATTACAAACATGTGAACTATTTTTAGGATAAAGAAATTAAAGTTTTAACCAAAAAAATGTATCTTCCAAATATCAAACTTTGAATTTAAAATTTAAAACTTGTATAGATATAAAAATAAGATATTTGAAATACATTTGAAGAATAGTATGTATGGATAGAAATACCAAATGATAACATATACCAATTAAAAATAAAAACATATATCAATTGAAATTACATCAATTTAAAATAGAAACATTTTGATACCAAAAAAAATACCAATTGAAAAACAACATGGATATAAAAAAATTATACCAATTGAAAATAAATAATCCTATGAAATTAATCTTTTTTTAAACTATTTTACAATATAGATACCAATTATAAATAATTGATACCAATATAAAAAATATAAGCAGCTTTTTAAATAAAATATTTTTCTCAAAAAGAGTGGGAGTAAGATACCAATTGAAAATAAAATCAAGAATTTTTCTCCCCCTCTTTGAAAAACCAACAAAAATAATGCATAAGCTTATAAAAGATACCAATTAATATTTAGTACTAAATCAAGTTTAGCATAAAATAATTTGTGCTATAAAACATATATGTATAAATATTATATGTATGTATAATTAGAGCACTTGAAATATGATGCATACATATATATGAAAACATGAGTATACAAAAATAAAATATCATTAAGAATCATGTATAACTCATATCATCCACCCTATTATGCACATGTTTAAAAAATAATCATTAAAGAGCATACAACACATGGTCGCCCAACCAACCGCCCTTATAGGATAGAAGTTTTCAAAAACAACATTTTGAAAATAATATAGTATAGGTTGAAAACTCTACCAATTGAAGAATAAAGACAAATTTAAAAGTATTTTGAAAACTAGTCGAAATCCTTCAAGTAAGAAATAAAACATATATATATCTCATGAAAATATGCTAAATACACAATGATTGACACTCAAAAAATCTATGAAGCACATATATGCTCATGAATCAAAACCATGAGTAAATAAAAAATATATTGAGTGTACAAGAATCATGTAAGAAATATATTCATGGAGAGAAGACAATGAAACTCAAATCATTAAAACATATGAAATTTCTTTTCATAAATATGAAATCTCAAAACATGAAAAATTCTATTTTCATTAAAAATTAACCAAACTTCATGGCATATATATGTTTTGTCAAAATTAAAGCATGCATATTTATCCCAAATATGAATTGAGCAATGGAGTACAAGGCATATAATGCAAATGACTCAAGGATATTTATCCCAAAACATGTATAACAAGTAGTTTTGGCCAGAATTTACATATACATGAAATTAAAAATATTTTCATGAAAACATGTACATGAGTGATGTAAAAACAAATAAATAAGGACAAGAATAAATACAAGAATCATCAAAACTTGGTCATACAAGTACAAATAATGAGTACACATGTATAATAAAGCATCTAAATATAAGAATCAAGTGCAGCTCACTAATTGTATAAGTATAAACACAAGTTTTAATAAAAATTGCATCTAGCTAAGTAATCAAAGAATGAAGCATAAAAACACCAAAATATGGTTGTGAAACAAATGTGATCATTAGTCTATATGCAAGTATTATTAATACTAGGATATACACAATAGCTAAACAATAATTGAGAATACAAAAATATAAATCCATGTAAATATGGGTGTATCTTAAAAACTACATATGTATATCACAAGTCTAATAATTATTGCATTTAATCTTAATGGGCATGAAAATCATGACATGCTAAAACTATTCAATCTAAGAACATGATGAAAAACACCTAGAGGGGGGGTGAATAGGTGTAATTGCTAATCTATCAATCCTTTTAAAATTATGATGGATGAATGATGCAACGATCTCTCAAAACAAGACTAAGAGCCGAATACCCCGTGAAGGGTTCTGAACTCCTTCCTCGTGAATCCCCTTAAATGGGTTAGAGGTGCGCAATGCAACCTTGTTGTATGAGAATTGATCGAACAAAGAGTGAATAATATGCAATGATGAAATGCACACAAGATATATCACAAGTATCCCAAACTAGAGGCAATAACACAAGGTAAGAAAACTAGATCTTAAGCAAGTAATTGAAGGAAATAGAGTGCAAGAGAAATTTAAAGCAAAATGGACACAAAGCAATCGCAAACACAAGATGTTTGTTTCGAGGTTCGAGCCACCGCTTTACTCCCCGCCTTCACCTTCGTGAAGGGTTTCCACTATCCACCGAGGACGCTTACAACGATCTACCGAAGACCCGAGCACCGAGCTCCACCAATTACAATAACCTCTACCGAAGAGGTATCTCCACAAGAACAAGAAGAAGGAACAAGTAACCAAAGTGATCACAACAAGATCACTAAACTCTTTACAATATCTCACTCTTTTACAACTTCCTTATAGAATGAGTAAGGGATTTTTGGCTCTATGAAGTGTAATGAGAAAAACTCAGTTGTAGAATGATATTTGTTAACAAACACATTTGAAAACAAGCTCAAGAAAGAGTTGAAAATGAAGAGCTTAAACACTTTTCTTTTCTTTTTGAAAACTATGAAAACTTGAGGATTTTTTTTGGTATTTTGCAAGAGGCTATACTCCTCTATTTATAGGGAGAAGAAAGGGTTAAAAACATTTATTTTAAGTTTATTTGACCTGAAAAAGTTCTCCAAAACCTCAGAAAAAGTCTGCAAAAACAGATTAAGAAAACAGTTTTCAGAATTACACAAAAGAGGAAAGAGCCGTTGGGCTTTTGCAGGCTTGGCGGTCGACCAGTCCGGTCGGCCGCCAGCCCTGCTGGCAAAGAGCCGTTGGGCTCGGGTCGACCAGTCCGGTCGACCGTCCTCTAAAAGAAAACACAGTTTTCTGAAGGCGGTCGACCGGGCGGTCGACCCAGAAAACCCGAGAGCAAACCTACAGACAGTCGGTCGACCCGGGCGGTCGGCCGACAGACATGCACAAGCGTGCATGTCCTGTGCAGGTGCCGGTCGACCGAGCCGGTCGGCCGGTCTAGCCTGAAACAGAAAAACAGCAGCAGAATTCTGAACTTGGGAAATTTTGTAGAAATGTTTTGAAGTAAAGAAAACTAAGTAATATGCTGGAAAGAGTATACATACATGATCTAAACATGATATTCATTTTTGTAAAACTTAGGGTCATGTATATATATATATATATACACTAAGGCATAAAAACAAACTTTTAAACATGAAAAAAAACTTGAATAGAAACTTGTGTGTGTATCCTAGAGCCAATTTCCAAAACTCAAACTTTAACAATCTATTTCTTACATTGGTTCTAAGTACTACATGTACTTCAAGAGGGCTTTCACCATATGATCTTCAAAATTTGATTCTTGAGCCCAAATTGAGTTGACTTGAGTCCAAAACACTTTCCTTTAGGGAAGAACCCTTCTAGTTAGGTTAGAACCCTGAAACACACTTAAACAACAAACATTATTAGTACAAATAACTAATATGTTTTGTAATCATCAAAACACACTAACACGGGTGATTGTAACCTTGGGCCAACAATCTCCCCCTTTTTGATGATGACAAAACATATAAGTTATTTAAACAAGAATAGAAGAAGAGCTTGGAAAGCTCCCCCTCAAATAATGCTATGTATCAAGAATGACTATAAGGCATTGAAAACACATAGTTTTGTCAAAATACACCATAAACAAAACTCTTTTTCTTTTTCTCCCCCTTTTTGTCATACATCAAAAAGGGTTAAACAAAGCAAACAAAACATTAAAGAAAATTTTATCTTTAAGAATCCATAATGCAAACATTCAACTCACCACAAATAAAAGAGAATCTAGCATAGTCTAGAGGTTTAGTAAAAATATCGGCAAGTTGAAAATCGGTAGAAACATAGTCTATATTAATATCACCTTTCTCATAATGATCTCTAAGAAAGTGATACCTAATGTCAATGTGTTTAGTTTTACTATGTTGATTTGCATTCTTTGTCATGTGAATTGTACTAGTATTATCACAAAATATTTTAACATGATCAAAGTGTAAATCATAGTCGAGGAGAGTATGTTTCATCCAAAGAACTTGTGCACAACAAGCTCCGGCTGCAACATACTCCGCCTCGGCGGTTGAAAGGGCTACCGAATTTTGCTTTTTGGAAGACCAAGATACAAGACAATTACCTAGGAATTGACATGTTCCACTTGTGCTCTTCCTATCTACCCTACAACCCGCATAGTCGGCATCCGAAAAACTCTTTATTTCAAATAATCTGGTTTTTGGATACCACAAACCCATTTCAATAGTGCCCTTAAGATATCTAATTATGCGTTTAACCGCAATTATATGAGACTCTTTAGGACAAGATTGAAAACGTGCACAAAGACAAACGGAAAACATAATATCCGGCCTACTAGCCGTCAAATACAATAAACTACCAATCATGATACGATAAAGCTTAATGTCTACACTTTTACCTTGTTCATCCTTATCAAGCTTTGTGGTTGTTGCCATGGGAGTTTTGCTAACTTTAGATCCTTCAAGCCCGAACCTTTTGATTAGTTCCTTTGTGTACTTGGCTTGATTGATGAAGATCCCATCCTTATTTTGCTTGATTTGGAGTCCAAGGAAATAGTTGAGTTCCCCCATCATAGACATTTCAAATTCTTCCTTCATGCATGATTCAAAAGCTTGGCAAAGAGATTCATTAGTAGAACCAAAAATAATGTCATCAACATAAATTTGCACAATAAGAATATCATTTGCTACATGTTTTGTAAACAAGGTTGTGTCAATTTTACCTTTCTTAAAACCATTTGAAATTAAAAATGAAGAAAGTCTTTCATACCAAGCCCTAGGGGCTTGTTTTAAACCATAAAGAGCCTTATCAAGTTTGAAAACAAAATCCGGATGTGTAGGATCAACAAACCGGGGGTTGTTCAACATACGCTTCTTCTTCAATAAAACCATTTAGAAAAGCACTTTTAACATCCATTTGAAATAATTTAAAATCTTTATATGAGGCAAAAGCTAGTGTCATCCGTATGGCTTCAAGCCATGCTACGGGTGCAAAGGTTTCTTCAAAATCGATTCATTCGATTTGAGTGTAACTGTAACGCCCCGATTCTACAGATACGGGGACGTCACTGCAACGTATATACGTAGGTCAGAAAGTGCCCCCACGTATATACGCTAAGCATAAAAGTACAAGCAAGGAATCAGAGTACAACACAAAGCGTGGTATACATACACATGCCAACATAAAAGGTACAAATACAAAGTCATCACAGTGTATGATAAACATTACATATTACATATGTCTTTTATCACAACCAAGTCCAAAAGCAAAATATACAATAAAAATACAAAATGCTCACGAGAAGGGTGAAGATCCCGTGAGTCAAAAGGAGTCTGGCACGAAGGAAGTAGAGCTAGTCTGCCTGCTCACTAAAGAAAGCTCGATCTACTGTGGACAGCTCCACTTCGATCCAAGCTTCAACCTGAACATACAAATCCAAGGGAGTCAGGACCTCCCGACAATGAACAGGCTATGTGCCAAATGGCTAAGTGACAAGAGTAGAAAGGTTAGAACACAAGTAAGGCAGATATGAACAAGTGAATCATAAAACAGGAAATCCAGGTTAAAACCGATTATAAGCAAGATTGATTGTATACGCTTAAGTCACGGTCCCATGAGACTAATACATCGAAGGAATAATCCAAACAAGGAAACCCTCATCTATATACCTTTATCTCATGCCACAGAAATCCAAGCGTTATAATCAGAGTTGTAAATCATATGAAAGTCAACAGGAATACATAACAAGAATACTAAGAATCATAACTAGAAACATAACTGGAATAACGGGAATCATAATAAGTATCACAACTGGAAACATAACTGGAATCATGACTGGAATATCAAGAATCATAATAAGATCCATAACGTTTATCAATTATTATTACAACTCGTCTAACTCATATATCTAGGTATGTGTCTCGGTATCGATCCCAACCCACATACATCCATATATAAGAAAGTCGAGGGTTGTTAACGGAAGTAGATGGAGAACTGATATCACTTCTTATAGTAGTTTCCATACACCTGGAACCAGTTTGGAGGCTCAAAGTCCCCCTAATAATAGTTGCCATAACACTTTCACCAATGTATATATATATATCCATATATATATACTTTTATTCCATCACTATAAGCAAGGTATCATTCCGGCATCCATCACTTCCTCCCATACCCATACAAGTTGTTCTTTTTATGGTTTATTAACAGAATTATCAGGTTACGGGAAACAATGTACATAACAGTAATAGCCCTACAGATTCAAGAGGTGGCCCCCCACAGATTCAAGGGGTGGCCCCCACCGTGTGGTGTGGCACTTTGTTCCATAAAATAAGGCAGGGTTCCCGTAAACAAGATAATCATAAGGTCATGTGTATCATGCTTGGTTTTAAAGATAGCATGACAAGGTGGTGATATATCACAAGCAATAAAACATAACAATAAATTGATAATAAGCCGGGTCAGTCAAAACATAACAATAGGGCCTAGCAAGGTAGTGGCATGTCAGGTGATATACATGTGTTAAAAGGAAACGGGTAACTGACAGGTCTGAATTATGACAAGGCAAGAGGAAACATAGAAGCAACGAAGAGTTCAACGACCTTGAAGGGTCTGCCACGCATGGTATACGATAAAGAAGCAATAATATCACGGCAAGGTACAAGTATAAGAATGAAACAAGCAGTTGCATGGCAATACATAAACATAGAAATATGAAGTAACTAGAGGTTATATACTTCAAGTAATAGGTCATGAAGTACAATACGCAAACATATAACCGAAGCATAAGATCCAAATTTAAGATAGTAATTAACTGTAACAGACAGCCAAAGTTAGTCGACTAAGGTCAAGGGAGTAGTCGACTAATAGAAGGGTTAGTCGACTAGGAAAGTAGGGTGGTCGACTAATAATGTGTTCCAGAGAGTTTGGGTTTCTGTTTCAGGAAGAGTTAGTCGACTAGGTAAAAAGGGTAGTCGACTAACAGGGAACTACAAGTCGACTAATGGATACTTAAGTCGACTAAGTTTGAGATACAGAGAGTTGAGTTTATTTCAGGAGTCGACTAGAGGAATTCTAGTAGTCGACTAGGGATATCTAGTCGACTGGTGATAGGTAGTAGTCGACTAAAACTGTGAAGTCAGAAAAGGCTACGTTTCAGCTAAGGGTTTCTAGTCGACTAGGTCCTAGGTCAAGTCGACTAATCCTGGTCGAACACGGTGTACAGAACTGAATCTGGTGGTTGTGTTTGATAGTCTAAAAATGTGATTTTGAAGATGTAAATGTACAAGAATTGTAAATACAAATATACTAGGAATTTGAGGAGTCTTGGTGAGTAAGAATACTCACTAGGATTGGTTAGGTGAAGCTTTGTAGTCTTGAAAGGATCCCAAGGTGGAGATGACCTTGGTGTTGCTTTGGGAGTTGGTGGTTGAAGATGAAGACCTTGATGATGCCCTAGATGAAGCTCTTGAAGTTGGAGGTTGAGTTGAGATGGAGGAGGGATTTTGGTGAAGGGTCTCTCTTTTGGTGAAGTGAAGAAAAAAGAAAAGGAAATGTAAAGGAATGTTTATATATGATTGGAATTTGTGAAGGGGTTGTAATGAGATGGAAGAGAGGGGGTTATTTGCAAAAGGGGAGGTGAGGTGAGTGTCCCTCTCTTGGCCACTTGGCCGGCCATGGGAGAGAGAGAGAGAGATGCATTAAATGGTGGAGGTAGGTGGGAGTTGTGTGGAGAGGAAAAATAGGGATTTTGGTAATTTGGGAAAATTGGAAAAGTGTGTGGCTTGGGAAGGAAGGTAAGAAATAAAGAAAAGGAAAAAGGAAGAGGAATTATAAAGGAGAAGATATTTTCTTTTGGGCTCAGAATGAAACTGTTGAAAATACAGAGACTCGGGTTCAAGTCAAGAATACGGAAAACAACTCAGAAAATACCGGAATCGCCCGAAATTCAAGTATCTCGGAACGACTCGCAAATTTACCCAAAATCAATAATAATATATGAAGACTCATAGTGAAATCCTTTTTCAGAAATACTTTATAGTTTTAAAGCTAAAAATCCCGGAATCAGTTACCTACCGACTCCGATGGAATTTTCATAAAATCATAAAATTCTCAGAAAAAGTATTTAAGTAGGAAATGTAATTCTAAAAGATAAAGTCTAAAGGACCATCATGAAATTCTAAACAGTTTGAGAAAAAAAAATCCGGGAATCGGTCAGCGGCACTGGCCGACACCGGTTTTGAAGATTTTCAACTTAATCACAGAAAATTCCAAAAAATCATAGAAAATCTAAAAATTGGAAAACGATGTTTAAAAACTGAAATCGGTCGAATCGGATAACCAGAATGTCTAAAACAAGTAAAACTCTGAGATCGAGTCCCCGGCTCAGACTAAGGCTGACTCCGAGTTCACCGATCCAAATCCAAGGCAAAACAATCATATAAGGAATTCATAATACAGAATAAATACAGGAAACAAATCGAAAAAATACGGTCGAAAATCTGAATACGCAACTAAGTACGTATTCCGGGAACGGGGTATTACAATCCACCCACCTTACAAAAATTGCGTCCTCGCAATTTCATTAAGGGGTGAAATGAACACAAAGGGGACAAAGGCTGGAATAAAGGGCTCATAAAACCAAAACAGGGAATAAGATGAATACAGGAAGGATCAGGATGGACAATGAAAGAATGACAAGAGAAAAACATTTAGAATGATAACCAACTCAAATGCAAGATATGGGGTAGGGGTTACCATGATATCCCTAAGGCTCCTGATCTGGATACTGGTCTTCACACTCTGCTGCGTCATCCGATGCCTCTGCTGCCATGATGTAACCTTGGCCTCTACCCTGATCTGCTCTAGCTCTCATCCCCCTTTGCTGATGATCATACCGTTGGGGTGGAAATGGAACTCTTCGATCAACAGGATCTGGATTCCTCCTCAGTGGCGGTGCTGGAAATGCTGGGGTGGATGTGCTGGAGCTGGAAGAGCTGGTCTGATTGGCGCCACATGCCAAACTTTCTGTACGGGCAAACTCCTTAGTGTATGACTCTCTGCCCCACATGCCAAACATAATCCATTGGCCACCCGACAATCTCTCTTATAATGCCCTGGTCTATGGCAGAAATTGCATACTATCTGAGACAGAGGAGGTTGGAATGGTCTCTTCATCATCGGGCCATGGGTTGCCCTATCTGCATCCTCCTCATCCATCAGCTCAAAAGGCCTCTTCTTGGCCTGGTTCCTCATCTGGTTTGCTTGCTTCTTCTCTAGTCCACGCTCCACTTCTCGAGCTATGGTGAGAACTTCTGAATAGGTCTTCAGCTGCTGGGGCATCAAGAAAATTGTAGGTCCATCTGTAAGCCCTGCTGGAATCGGCTTGCCCGCTTCTCCTCATCCGTCACCATATACGGAGCAAAGCGGCTCAATCTAAGAAACTCTGCAGCATACTCGTCCACGGACTTGCTCCCTTGCTGAAGCCTGATGAACTGCTCCTCCATGTCTTTCTGAGCTGTGACAGGGAAGAATCTGCTGTAGAAACTCTTGGAGAATGTGTCCCAAGTGACAGGCTTCTCCAATCTTGCCTCCTCAGCTAGCCACCAAGTTCTAGCTATATCCTTCAATTGAATCTTGGCAACCTCCACTTGGTTTTCCTCTGGGACACGAGCTGCATTCAACAAGTCTGATGTGTCGGTCAACCATTGCTCAGCATCCAAGGGTTTCTCTCCACCCGTGAATATGGCTGGCTGCAGTCTTCTGAAATCCGATATATTCCCCGGCCTTTGTCCTTTAGGTGCTGCTAACTCTTGCCGGAGAAGTTCGGTCTGCTGCTGCTGGTTCTCCATCATCATCTGGATAACTCTCAGTATATCCACATTCTCTCCCGCTGCTCCATTCGATGCTGGTCCAGAGTTGCTACGACCCGATCTTCTATCCAGCCTAGCTGATGAAGAATGACTGGAAAGTGATGGAAAAAAATGGAAGGATTTCAGGATATGAAGGAAGGAACCAAGAAGAACTAGATAATCAAGAAGGACTAGATGACTTTGTACATTGTAGTTGGCATTAGCAAATACTAGAATTTGCCGCTTGATTGTACTATAGGTGGGAGAGCCTAAGCTCTGATACCAACCTGTAACGCCCCGATTCCACAGATACGGGGACGTCACTGCAACGTATATACGTAGGTCAGAAAGTGCCCCCACGTATATACGCTAAGCATAAAAGTACAAGCAAGGAATCAGAGTACAACACAAAGCGTGGTATACATACACATGCCAACATAAAAGGTACAAATACAAAGTCATCACAGTGTATGATAAACATTACATATTACATATGTCTTTTATCACAACCAAGTCCAAAAGCAAAATATACAATAAAAATACAAAATGCTCATGAGAAGGGTGAAGATCCGTGAGTCAAAAGGAGTCTGGCACGAAGGAAGTAGAGCTAGTCTGCCTGCTCACTAAAGAAAGCTCGATCTACTGTGGACAGCTCCACTTCGATCCAAGCTTCAACCTGAACATACAAATCCAAGGGAGTCAGGACCTCCCGACAATGAACAGGCTATGTGCCAAATGGCTAAGTGACAAGAGTAGAAAGGTTAGAACACAAGTAAGGCAGATATGAACAAGTGAATCATAAAACAGGAAATCCAGGTTAAAACCGATTATAAGCAAGATTGATTGTATACGCTTAAGTCACGGTCCCATGAGACTAATACATCGAAGGAATAATCCAAACAAGGAAACCCTCATCTATACCTTTATCTCATGCCACAGAAATCCAAGCGTATAGAATCAGAGTTGTAAATCATATGAAAGTCAAACAGGAATACATAACAAGAATACTAAGAATCATAACTAGAAACATAACTGGAATAACGGGAATCATAATAAGTATCACAACTGGAAACATAACTGGAATCATGACTGGAATATCAAGAATCATAATAAGATCCATAACGGTTATCAATTATTATTACAACTCGTCTAACTCATATATCTAGGTATGTGTCTCGGTATCGATCCCAACCCACATAAATCCATATATAAGAAAGTCGAGGGTTGTTAACGGAAGTAGATGGAGAACTGATATCACTTCTTATAGTAGTTTCCATACACCTGGAACCAGTTTGGAGGCTCAAAGTCCCCCTAATAATAGTTGCCATAACACTTCACCAATGTATATATATATATATCCATATATATATACTTTTATTCCATCACTATAAGCAAGGTATCATTCCGGCATCCATCACTTCCTCCCATACCCATACAAGTTGTTCTTTTTATGGTTTATTAACAGAATTATCAGGTTACGGGAAACAAATGTACATAACAGTAATAGCCCTACAGATTCAAGAGGTGGCCCCCCACAGATTCAAGGGGTGGCCCCCACCGTGTGGTGTGGCACTTTGTTCCATAAAATAAGGCAGGGTTCCCGTAAACAAGATAATCATAAGGTCATGTGTATCATGCTTGGTTTAAAGATAGCATGACAAGGTGGTGATATATCACAAGCAATAAAACATAACAATAAATTGATAATAAGCCGGGTCAGTCAAAACATAACAATAGGGCCTAGCAAAGGTAGTGGCATGTCAGGTGATATACATGTGTTAAAAGGAAACGGGTAACTGACAGGTCTGAATTATGACAAGGCAAGAGGAAACATAGAAGCAACGAAGAGTTCAACGACCTTGAAGGGTCTGCCACGCATGGTATACGATAAAGAAGCAATAATATCACGGCAAGGTACAAGTATAAGAATGAAACAAGCAGTTGCATGGCAATACATAAACATAGAAATATGAAGTAACTAGAGGTTATATACTTCAAGTAATAGGTCATGAAGTACAATACGCAAACATATAACCGAAGCATAAGATCCAAATTTAAGATAGTAATTAACTGTAACAGACAGCCAAAGTTAGTCGACTAAGGTCAAGGGAGTAGTCGACTAATAGAAGGGTTAGTCGACTAGGAAAGTAGGGTGGTCGACTAATAATGTGTTCCAGAGAGTTTGGGTTTCTGTTTCAGGAAGAGTAGTCGACTAGGTAAAAAGGGTAGTCGACTAACAGGGAACTACAAGTCGACTAATGGATACTTAAGTCGACTAAGTTTGAGATACAGAGAGTTGAGTTTATTTCAGGAGTCGACTAGAGGAATTCTAGTAGGACTAGGGATATCTAGTCGACTGGTGATAGGGACTAGTCGACTAAAACTGTGAAGTCAGAAAAGGCTACGTTTCAGCTAAGGGTTTCTAGTCGACTAGGTCCTAGGTCAAGTCGACTAATCCTGGTCGAACACAGTGTACAGAACTGAATCTGGTGGTTGTGTTGATAGTCTAAAAATGTGATTTTGAAGATGTAAATGTACAAGAATTGTAAATACAAATATACTAGGAATTTGAGGAGTCTTGGTGAGTAAGAATACTCACTAGGATTGGTTAGGTGAAGCTTTGTAGTCTTGAAAGGATCCCAAGGTGGAGATGACCTTGGTGTTGCTTTGGGAGTGGTGGTTGAAGATGAAGACCTTGATGATGCCCTAGATGAAGCTCTTGAAGTTGGAGGTTGAGTTGAGATGGAGGAGGGATTTTGGTGAAGGGTCTCTCTTTTGGTGAAGTGAAGAAAAAAAGAAAAGGAAATGTAAAGGAATGTTTATATATGATTTGAAATTTGTGAAGGGGTTGTAATTGAGATGGAAGAGAGGGGGTTATTTGCAAAAGGGGAGGTGAGGTGAGTGTCCCTCTCTTGGCCACTTGGCCGGCCATGGGAGAGAGAGAGAGAGATGCATTAAATGGTGGAGGTAGGTGGGAGTTGTGTGGAGAGGAAAAATAGGGATTTTGGTAATTTGGGAAAATTGGAAAAGTGTGTGGCTTGGGAAGGAAGGTAAGAAATAAAGAAAAGGAAAAAGGAAGAGGAATTATAAAGGAGAAGATATTTTCTTTTGGGCTCAGAATGAAACTGTTGAAAATACAGAGACTCGGGTTCAAGTCAAGAATACGGAAAACAACTCAGAAAATACCGGAATCGCCCGAAATTCAAGTATCTCGGAACGACTCGCAAATTTACCCAAAAATCAATAATAATATATGAAGACTCATAGTGAAATCCTTTTTCAGAAATACTTTATAGTTTTAAAGCTAAAAATCCCGGAATCAGTTACCTACCGACTCCGATGGAATTTTCATAAAATCATAAAATTCTCAGAAAAAGTATTTAAGTAGGAAATGTAATTCTAAAAGATAAAGTCTAAAGGACCATCATGAAATTCTAAACAGTTTGAGAACTAAAAATCCGGGAATCGGTCAGCGGCACTGGCCGACACCGGTTTTGAAGATTTTCAACTTAATCACAGAAAATTCCAGAAAATCATAGAAAATCTAAAATATTGGAAAACGATGTTTAAAACTGAAATCGGTCGAATCGGATAACCAGAATATCTAAAACAAGTAAAACTCTGAGATCGAGTCCCCGGCTCAGACTAAGGCTGACTCCGAGTTCACCGATCCAAATCCAAGGCAAAACAATCATATAAGGAATTCATAATACAGAATAAATACAGGAAAAACAAATCGAAAAAATACGGTCGAAAATCTGAATACGCAACTAAGTACGTATTCCGGGAACGGGGTATTACAATCCACCCACCTTACAAAAATTGCGTCCTCGCAATTTCATTAAGGGGTGAAATGAACACAAAGGGGACAAAGGCTGGAATAAAGGGCTCATAAAACCAAAACAGGGAATAAGATGAATACAGGAAGGATCAGGATGGACAATGAAAGAATGACAAGAGAAAAACATTTAGAATGATAACCAACTCAAATGCAAGATATGGGGTAGGGGTTACCATGATATCCCTAAGGCTCCTGATCTGGATACTGGTCTTCACACTCTGCTGCGTCATCCGATGCCTCTGCTGCCATGATGTAACCTTGGCCTCTACCCTGATCTGCTCTAGCTCTCATCCCCCTTTGCTGGATCATACCGTTGGGGTGGAAATGGAACTCTTCGATCAACAGGATCTGGATTCCTCCTCAGTGGCGGTGCTGGAAATGCTGGGGCTGGATGTGCTGGAGCTGGAAGAGCTGGTCTGATTGGCGCCACATGCCCAAACTTTCTGTACGGGCAACTCCTTAGTGTATGACTCTCTGCCCCACATGCCAAACATAATCCATTGGCCACCGACAATCTCTCTTATAATGCCCTGGTCTATGGCAGAAATTGCATACTATCTGAGACAGAGGAGGTTGGAATGGTCTCTTCATCATCGGGCCATGGGTTGCCCTATCTGCATCCTCCTCATCCATCAGCTCAAAAGGCCTCTCTTGGCCTGGTTCCTCATCTGGTTTGCTTGCTTCTTCTCTAGTCCACGCTCCACTTCTCGAGCTATGGTGAGAACTTCTGAATAGGTCTTCAGCTGCTGGGGCATCAAGAAAACTTGTAGGTCCATCTGTAAGCCCTGCTGGAATCGGCTTGCCCGCTTCTCCTCATCCGTCACCATATACGGAGCAAAGCGGCTCAATCTAAGAAACTCTGCAGCATACTCGTCCACGGACTTGCTCCCTTGCTGAAGCCTGATGAACTGCTCCTCCATGTCTTTCTGAGCTGTGACAGGGAAGAATCTGCTGTAGAAACTCTTGGAGAATGTGTCCCAAGTGACAGGCTTCTCCAATCTTGCCTCCTCAGCTAGCCACCAAGTTCTAGCTATATCCTTCAATTGAATCTTGGCAACCTCCACTTGGTTTCCTCTGGGACACGAGCTGCATTCAACAAGTCTGATGTGTCGGTCAACCATTGCTCAGCATCCAAGGGTTTCTCTCTACCCGTGAATATGGCTGGCTGCAGTCTTCTGAAATCCGATATATTCCCCGGCCTTTGTCCTTTAGGTGCTGCTAACTCTTGCCGGAGAAGTTCGGTCTGCTGCTGCTGGTTCTCCATCATCATCTGGATAACTCTCAGTATATCCACATTCTCTCCCGCTGCTCCATTCGATGCTGGTCCAGAGTTGCTACGACCCGATCTTCTATCCATGCCTAGCTGATGAAGAATGACTGGAAAGTGATGGAAAAAAATGGAAGGATTTCAGGATATGAAGGAAGGAACCAAGAAGAACTAGATAATCAAGAAGGACTAGATGACTTTGTACATTGTAGTTGGCATTAGCAAATTACTAGAATTTGCCGCTTGATTGTACTATAGGTGGGAGAGCCTAAGCTCTGATACCAACCTGTAACGCCCCGATTCCACAGATACGGGGACGTCACTGCAACGTATATACGTAGGTCAGAAAGTGCCCCCACGTATATACGCTAAGCATAAAAGTACAAGCAAGGAATCAGAGTACAACACAAAGCGTGGTATACATACACATGCCAACATAAAGGTACAAATACAAAGTCATCACAGTGTATGATAAACATTACATATTACATATGTCTTTTATCACAACCAAGTCCAAAAGCAAAATATACAATAAAAATACAAAATGCTCACGAGAAGGGTGAAGATCCCGTGAGTCAAAAGGAGTCTGGCACGAAGGAAGTAGAGCTAGTCTGCCTGCTCACTAAAGAAAGCTCGATCTACTGTGGACAGCTCCACTTCGATCCAAGCTTCAACCTGAACATACAAATCCAAGGGAGTCAGGACCTCCCGACAATGAACAGGCTATGTGCCAAATGGCTAAGTGACAAGAGTAGAAAGGTTAGAACACAAGTAAGGCAGATATGAACAAGTGAATCATAAAACAGGAAATCCAGGTTAAAACCGATTATAAGCAAGATTGATTGTATACGCTTAAGTCACGGTCCCATGAGACTAATACATCGAAGGAATAATCCAAACAAGGAAACCCTCATCTATATACCTTTATCTCATGCCACAGAAATCCAAGCGTATAGAATCAGAGTTGTAAATCATATGAAAGTCAAACAGGAATACATAACAAGAATACTAAGAAATCATAACTGGAAACATAACTGGAATAACGGGAATCATAATAAGTATCACAACTGGAAACATAACTGGAATCATGACTGGAATATCAAGAATCATAATAAGATCCATAACGGTTATCAATTATTATTACAACTCGTCTAACTCATATATCTAGGTATGTGTCTCGGTATCGATCCCAACCCACATACATCCATATATAAGAAAGTCGAGGGTTGTTAACGGAAGTAGATGGAGAACTGATATCACTTCTTATAGTAGTTTCCATACACCTGGAACCAGTTTGGAGGCTCAAAGTCCCCCTAATAATAGTTGCCATAACACTTTCACCAATGTATATATATATATCCATATATATATACTTTTATTCCATCACTATAAGCAAGGTATCATTCGGCATCCATCACTTCCTCCATACCCATACAAGTTGTTCTTTTTATGGTTTATTAACAGAATTATCAGGTTACGGGAAACAAATGTACATAACAGTAATAGCCCTACAGATTCAAGAGGTGGCCCCCCACAGATTCAAGGGGTGGCCCCCACCGTGTGGTGTGGCACTTTGTTCCATAAAATAAGGCAGGGTTCCCGTAAACAAGATAATCATAAGGTCATGTGTATCATGCTTGGTTTTAAAGATAGCATGACAAGGTGGTGATATATCACAAGCAATAAAACATAACAATAAATTGATAATAAGCCGGGTCAGTCAAAACATAACAATAGGGCCTAGCAAGGTAGTGGCATGTCAGGTGATATACATGTGTTAAAATGAAACGGGTAACTGACAGGTCTGAATTATGACAAGGCAAGAGGAAACATAGAAGCAACGAAGAGTTCAACGACCTTGAAGGGTCTGCCACGCATGGTATACGATAAAGAAGCAATAATATCACGGCAAGGTACAAGTATAAGAATGAAACAAGCAGTTGCATGGCAATACATAAACATAGAAATATGAAGTAACTAGAGGTTATATACTTCAAGTAATAGGTCATGAAGTACAATACGCAAACATATAACCGAAGCATAAGATCCAAATTAAGATAGTAATTAACTGTAACAGACAGCCAAAGTTAGTCGACTAAGGTCAAGGGAGTAGTCGACTAATAGAAGGGTTAGTCGACTAGGAAAGTAGGGTGGTCGACTAATAATGTGTTCCAGAGAGTTTGGGTTTCTGTTTCAGGAAGAGTTAGTCGACTAGGTAAAAAGGGTAGTCGACTAACAGGGAACTACAAGTCGACTAATGGATACTTAAGTCGACTAAGTTGAGATACAGAGAGTTGAGTTTATTTCAGGAGTCGACTAGAGGATTCTAGTAGTCGACTAGGGATATCTAGTCGACTGGTGATAGGGACTAGTCGACTAAAACTGTGAAGTCAGAAAAGGCTACGTTTCAGCTAAGGGTTTCTAGTCGACTAGGTCCTAGGTCAAGTCGACTAATCCTGGTCGAACACAGTGTACAGAACTGAATCTGGTGGTTGTGTTTGATAGTCTAAAAATGTGATTTTGAAGATGTAAATGTACAAGAATTGTAAATACAAATATACTAGGAATTTGAGGAGTCTTGGTGAGTAAGAATACTCACTAGGATTGGTTAGGTGAAGCTTTGTAGTCTTGAAAGGATCCCAAGGTGGAGATGACCTTGGTGTTGCTTTGGGAGTTGGTGGTTGAAGATGAAGACCTTGATGATGCCCTAGATGAAGCTCTTGAAGTTGGAGGTTGAGTTGAGATGGAGGAGGGATTTTGGTGAAGGGTCTCTCTTTTGGTGAAGTGAAGAAAAAAAGAAAAGGAAATGTAAAGGAATGTTTATATATGATTTGAAATTTGTGAAGGGGTTGTAATTGAGATGGAAGAGAGGGGGTTATTTGCAAAAGGGGAGGTGAGGTGAGTGTCCCTCTCTTGGCCACTTGGCCGGCCATGGGAGAGAGAGAGAGAGATGCATTAAATGGTGGAGGTAGGTGGGAGTTGTGTGTGGAGAGAAAAATAGGGATTTTGGTAATTTGGGAAAATTGGAAAAGTGTGTGGCTTGGGAAGGAAGGTAAAAATAAAGAAAAGGAAAAAGGAAGAGGAATTATAAAGGAGAAGATATTTTCTTTTGGGCTCAGAATGAAACTGTTGAAAATACAGAGACTCGGGTTCAAGTCAAGAATACGGAAAACAACTCAGAAAATACCGGAATCGCCCGAAATTCAAGTATCTCGGAACGACTCGCAAATTTACCCAAAAATCAATAATAATATATGAAGACTCATAGTGAAATCCTTTTCAGAAATACTTTATAGTTTTAAAGCTAAAAATCCCGGAATCAGTTACCTACCGACTCCGATGGAATTTTCATAAAATCATAAAATTCTCAGAAAAAGTATTTAAGTAGGAAATGTAATTCTAAAAGATAAAGTCTAAAGGACCATCATGAAATTCTAAACAGTTTGAGAACTAAAAATCCGGAATCGGTCAGCGGCACTGGCCGACACCGGTTTTGAAGATTTTCAACTTAATCACATAAAATTCCAGAAAATCATAGAAAATCTAAAATATTGGAAAACGATGTTTAAACTGAAATCGGTCGAATCGGATAACCAGAATGTCTAAAACAAGTAAAACTCTGAGATCGAGTCCCCGGCTCAGACTAAGGCTGACTCCGAGTTCACCGATCCAAATCCAAGGCAAAACAATCATATAAGGAATTCATAATACAGAATAAATACAGGAAACAAATCGAAAAAATACGGTCGAAAATCTGAATACGCAACTAAGTACGTATTCCGGGAACGGGGTATTACAGTAACCTTGGGTAACTAACCTAGCTTTATTCCTAACCACGTTACCCGATTCATCAACTTGTTCTTAAAGATCCACTTAGTACCAATTGTTGGTCTATCGTGGGGCCTAGGAACAAGGTGCCAAACTTGGTTGCGCTCAAATTAATTGAGTTCCTCTTGCATGGCTAGCAACCAATATGAATCGGCCTCGGCTTCGAGGACGTTCTTGGGTTCAACATGAGAAATAAATGCATAATGTCCACAAAAGTCATGAAATTTAAAGCGAGTGGTTACCCTTTTGATACTTCACCTATGACGAGGTCCTTGGGATGATGAGGATTGTATCTCCAATCCTTTGGAAGTTGTTGAGTAGGCTCCACTTCATTTGTTTGATTTTCATTTCCTTGAGCCTCTTCTACTTTAGCTTCACTTCCTTCATCATCCTTTGGCTTGTCTCCTATAGTAGGTGTATCCTCCAAGGTCACTTTCTCCAAGCCTTCATCCAAAGCATCTATTTCTACAACATTCTTAACAAACAAGTTAGATTCTTCAAACTTAACATGTATAGATTCCTCAATAGTCAAAGATGATCTATTGAAGATTCTAAAAGCCTTACTTGTATTAGAATAACCCACAAAAATTGCTTCATAAGCTTTAGCATCAAATTTTCCTAAATTATCTTTTGTATTTAAAACAAAACATTTGCATCCAAAAACCTTGAAATACGAAACATTTGGTTTTCTAGAGAAGTACATTTCAAAAGAAGTCTTTGAAGTATTTTTACATAAGAAAAACACGATTTGATATATAGCATGATGTATTAACGGCCTCGGCCCACAAATAATGTGGTAGACCATATTCACTTAGCATTGTCCTAGCCATCTCTTATAAAGTTCGATTTTTCCGTTCAACTACTCCATTTTGTTGTGGAGTTCTAGGACAAGAAAGTTCATGCTTTATTCCATGTTCTTCACAAAAAGTGGTAAATGGTAGGTTAATGAACTCACCTCTTCTATCACTTCTTATCCTTAAAATTGAAACATCTTTTTCTTTTTCAACTCTTTTCTTAAAAGATTGGAAATATGAAAATGCTTGATTTTTGTGTTCAAGAAAGAAAACCCAAGTAAACCGTGAAAAGTCATCAACCAAAACAAATGTGAATCTATTCCCATTTAGACTTTTGGTTTGTGTAGGGCCAAATAGATCCATATGGATTAGCTCCAAAGGACGTGATGCCATGATATCCTTAATTGACTTGAAAGAAGACTTAGTTTGTTTCCCAAATTGACATGCGTCACAAACTCGGTCCTTTTCAAAATTCAAACAAGGAATACCTTTCACCATTTCCTTGTGTTTAACCTAGATATATGGTCAAATGAAATATGGCCTAATCTTCTATGCCACAACCAAGAGTCATCATCGAGGGCTTTTAAACAAGTAATATTACAAGACATATTAGACATATCTATCATATAAACATTACTTTCACGAAAACCGAAAACACACAAGTATTAGATATTCTATCAATTACTTTACAAACTACATTATTAAAAACAACATCAAAACCTTTATCACAAAGTTGACTAACACTCAAGAGGTTATGCTTGAGGCCTTCAACTAAAACTACATTCTCAATTAAAGGGGATGTGCCGAGTTTATATTACCAATACCGATGATTTTACCTTGGCATCATCTCCGAAGGTGACGGTGCCACCTTCATGGTATCTTGATAGGGTTGCAAAGTTGTTGATGTCCCAAGTCATGTGCCTTGAGCAACCACTATCAAGATACCACAATCCTCTACGTCGTGGGCCTTGGAAGGTACCTACATCATTTAACAAAATTGTTGACTTTGGTACCCAAATTTTCTTGGGTCCTTGAAAGGTTAGTGTTTCGAACCCAAACATTATGACAAGATGCACTTAGTCTATCATAGCAAAAATTAGCTAAGTGCCCTTTCCGCCCACAATGTGAACATGAGAACATTCTTCCATACATGAATGCATGATGTGTGTGTGTGAAGTGTGAGCATGTTTTGGGGGTTTGCCACGATGTAAAGGTTGTGTGGTATGAACATGAGCATGAGCATGGTAAACATTTTTTTTAGGGGCTTGTTTCTTAGGAAACATGGCCTCTATCTTCTTCTTATCAAACTCACAATTTTTCAAAACAATTCCTAATGAGTCTATTCTTTCTTTAAGCATGGTAATCTCATTAGAATCAATTAGTAGGGACTTGCCTTTACAAGAAATCTTATACTTGTCAAAATCATTTTGAGTAGTAACTAAAGTAGAGAGCAAGTCATCTTTTTCTTTGGAAAGAGTAAAAACTTGATGATTAAGTGACTCATTTTCCTTTTTCATTTTAAATACTTTTTCTTTAGAAAGTCATAGTCATGTGAAAGTTCTACAAATGCTTCTCCTAATTCATCCATGGAAAGTTCATCATTAAGAGAAGTGGAAGGGTTTACCTTGCTTGTGCTTTCATTTGCCATGAAGCACATGTTGGCGGTATCAATCTCCTCCTCGGATTCGCTCTCGGAATCCCATGTAGCTTTCATTGCCTTCTTCTTGTAGGGCTTCTTGGATGTGGAAGGCTTTACTTTATCCGGACACTCCGCCACTATGTGTCCCGGCCTTTGACAATTGAAGCAAATAATCTTCCTTTCTTCTTTACCTCCTTGCCATCTCTTTCTACCTTGGAACTTGGCCTTGTTATACATCCTCCGAACATTCTTGACAAGAAGTGAGAGCTCTTCGTCATCTTCTTCTTCATCATCTTCGTCGGAGTGTGATGATTGACTTTTGAAGGCTATAGTCTTCTTCTTGGAAGGAGCCATGTCCTCCCTTGCTTTTCTTTCCATCTCATGGGTTTTGAGGTTCCCAATGAGACCAATAAGCTCCATCTCCTCCTTGTCATTAAGTTCCTTCAAAGTAGTTGTCTTTACTTCCCATGAAGGAGGAAGAGCCCGGATGATCTTTCTTACTCTTTGATCGTTGTCGATAGCATCACCTAGAGAAGAAAGTCCATTAGTGATCTTTGTAAATTTATAACCATATCATCTATGATTTCATTATCTTGCATGCAAAAGTTCTCATATTGGGACCAAAGAAGGTCAATCTTAGCCCTCTTCACTTGTGAGGTCCCCTCATGTGTAACTAGCAAGTGTGTCCAAATTTCATATGCGGATTTGCAATGAATAACTCTAGCTATATCATCATCATTAAGGGCTTGAAGGAGTGCATAATGAGCCCTAGCATTGGCATCAAATTCCTTAGTCTCAATTTCGAACCAAGTAGATTCATCACCGGGGAGTGCACTAAAGGGTTTGGTCACGGCCTTTGCAACTCGACTTCCTAGAGATTGCAAGAAAACGGTCATCTTAACCTTCCATATGGGAAAGTTAAGTCCATAAAACTTAGGAGGGCTTTTAATTCCATCGGCCATCTTTACTAAGTGAGAAAGAATGAAATGATTAGCAATATTAGGATCTCTCTAAGGTTGTTAAGCCAAAAGCCTAGAGTCCAAGCTCTGATACCAATTGAAAAACACCTAGAGGGGGGGTGAATAGGTGTAATTGCTAATCTATAAATCTTTTTAAAATTATGATGGATGAATGATGCAACGATCTCTCAAAACAAGACTAAGAGCCGAATACACCGTGAAGGGTTCTGAACTCCTTCCTCGTGATTCCCCTTAAATGGGTTAGAGGTGCGCAATGCAACCTTGTTGTATGAGAATTGATCGAACAAAGAGTGAATAATATGCAATGATGAAATGCACACAAGATATATCATAAGTATCCCAAACTAGAGGCAATAACACAAGGTAAGAAAACTAGATCTTAAGCAAGTAATTGAAGGCAATAGAGTGCAAGAGAAATTTAAAGCAAAATGGACACAAAGCAATCGCAAACACAAGATGTTTGTTTCGAGGTTCGAGCCACCGCTCTACTCCCCGCCTTCACCTCCGTGAAGGGTTTCCATTATCCACTGAGGACGCTTACAACGGTCTACCGAAGACCCGAGAGCACCGAGCTCCACCAATTACAATAACCTCTACCGAAGAGGTATCTCCACAAGAACAAGAAGAAGGAACAAGTAACCAAAGTGATCACAACAAGATCACTAAACTCTTTACAATATCTCACTCTTTTACAACTTCCTTATAGAATGAGTAAGGGATTTTTGGCTCTATGAAGTGTAGTGAGAAAAACTCAGTTGTAGAATGATATTTGTTAACAAACACAACTGAAAACAAGCTCAAGAAAGAGTTGGAATGAAGAGCTTAAACACTTTTCTTTTCTTTTGAAAACTATGAAAACTTGAGGATTTTTCTTGGTATTTTGCAAGATGCTATACTCCTCTATTTATAGGGAGAAGAAAGGGTTAAAAACAATTTATTTTAAGTTTATTTGACCTGAAAAAGTTCTCCAAAACCTCAGAAAAAGTCTGCAAAAACAGATTAAAAAAACAGTTTTCCAAATTACAAAAAGAGGAAAGAGCCGTTAGGCTTTTGCAGGCTTAGCGGTCGACCGGTCCGGTCGGCCGCCAGCCCTGTTGGCAAAGAGCCGTTGGGCTCGGGTCGACCGGTCCGGTTGACCGTCCTCTAAAAGAAAACATAGTTTTCTGAAGGCGGTCGACCGGGCAGTCGACCCAGAAAACCCGAGAGCAAACCTGCAGACAGTCGGTCGACCCGGGCGGTCGGCCGACAGACATGCACAAGCGTGCATGTCCTGTGCAGGTGCCGGTCGACCGAGCCGGTCGGCTGGTCTAGCCTGAAACAGAAAAACAGCAGCAGAATTCTAAACTTGGAAAATTTGTAGAAATGTTTTGAAGTAAAGAAAACTAAGTAATATGCTGGAAAGAGTATACATACATGATCTAAACATGATATTCATTTTTGTAAAACTTAGGGTCATGTATATATATATACACACTAAGGCATAAAAACAAACTTCTAAACATGAAAAAAAAACTTGAATAGAAACTTGTGTGTATCCTAGAGCCAATTTCCAAAACTCAAACTTAACAATCTATTTTTACATTGGTTCTAAGTACTACAAGTGCTTCAAGAGGGCTTTCACCATATGATCTTCAAAATTTAGTTCTTGAGCCCAAATTAAGTTGACTTGAGTCCAAAACACTTTCCTTTAGGGAAGAACCCTTCTAGTTTGGTTAGAACCCTGAAACACACTAAACAACAAACATTATTAGTACAAATAACTAATATATTTTGTAATCATCAAAACACACTAAACACGGGTGATTGTAACCTTGGGCCAACACATGAAAGTATATAAATAAAAACAAAGTAAGAAGGATAGAGATAGCTACCAAACTGAGTGAACTAGTCTCTATATCTCCAAAAACTTGGTGGTCCTTCCACCAAAATTTTCTTAATAGTGATGCATCCAATGTTGTTTTCATTTGAGCTAAAACGCATCCACCATCAAGGCACCAATACTCTCACGTCTTGTGAGAGCCCACACCTACATCAAAAGAAATAGGAATGAATTTTGCTATCCAAACTTTCTTGGGGTTAGTACCTCTCCTAACCCAAACATGTTTACCTGCAAAATTGGAAACATTTATTCTATCATAGCAAAACTTTACAAGATGGCCTTTGCGGCCGCAATGTGTACAAGTGTACACTATAGCATACAAAGAGGCATGTATGTGAGCATGATAAGCATGTGTATGCTGTGATGGGTGTGCATACAAATGTTGAGCATGTTTCTTACAAACATGGGTTCCAACCTCGTGTGGTTCGTAGCACATTGGCTCAAAGTGGAATCCAAACAATTAACACTCTTCCTCAAAACATGAATATAATTCTCAATAATAGAAAAAGAAATATAGCATGCAATATTCTTTTCACAAGAAGATGAAGTGATAGTAGCATGACAAACATGGGAAGCTAAATCATTTTTCAAAGAAATTTTTACTTTTGAAACATAATCTAATTTCTTGGAAATCAAAACTATTTTTTTTCAAAGAATCATTCTCTTTTAAAACAAAATCAAGTTTTGAACATAAAATATCATTTTTCTTCAAAACAACATCAAAATCACTTTTATTTTTCAAAATCTCATTTTCCTTCAAAATAAGATCAAGGGTTTCAAAGAATCTCTTTCACTTTAAATCTCAACCTTCTTTTTCAAAACCAAATCGAGTTTGAAAACAACAATTCATTTTCTTTTTTTAAATCAAAACTCTTATTTTTCAAAACTTTATATTTTAAAAGCAAGTTTTCACAAACATAAAAGCTCTTCATCAAAGCAAAGGCATCCATACTACTATCATGATCATTAAAAGAGTTAGCATAATCATCTAGATGAGTGTCCGAAGTTACCTCAAGGGAGTCATTCCCTTGGACCATGTAGCATGCCTCATCGGACTCATCTACTATGGGTTCTCTCTCCACAATGTTTGAAGCTTGTTCTTTAGGAGAGATCAAAGTGTTCCACACTGCAAAAACGAAATCATAATGAGAAATCGTAGATAAATAATTTTTGCTTAGTGATTGGCTAAGTGCAATCAATGCTTATGCATTAGCCTCAATATATTTGCCATTATTAATATAAGAACTTTTGGTAGTGGCAAGACAAACATGCTATCCTATTTCTTTTAGATATACACTCATCTTAAACTTTCACATATCAATGTTAGAAACATCATACATAGGCGGTGCATGATAATCCATGAGTGTAATGAATGAATGTATGCAAAATAAATTATTAGATTAGCAAATGAGAATCACACTCCTAGGTGGTTAAATCGAATATCAGAAGCAATGGCTCTGATACCAGTTGAAAATACACCTAGAGGGGGTAATAAGTGTAATGCTAATCCAATGACAAATAATGTAAAATTAAAACTTTACACCAACGCACAATGTATAACTAAGAGTGAGTCTGAATTTCCCGTGAAGGTCTCTGAACTTCTTCTCACGATTACTCTAAATTATGAGTTGAGGTGTTTCAATAGCTCTCTTGGTTGAATACTAGTCTGAGCACACAAACTATATCAGACATGTATAAATATGAGTGAGAATAGCAATGCAAGATATAAAGAGAGTTGAGAGTTGAGAGATAGAGAGATCCAAATGCAAACACAAGGATATATTTTGAGATTCGAGCCACTGCTCTACGTCCCCACCTTCACACAGAAGGATTTCCACTATGTCCATCAAGGACCTTCCACAAAGGGACCTTTACTGAGAAATTACAATAATACAAATAAGGAGTATACAACTTCAACTCTCTCACACCTCTACACAAGAGGGTAGGCACAAAGCCAGGCACAAAACAAAGAAAGAAATACAACCTAGTAATCACAAAGATCACAAATAATACTTAGTGATCTCAAAAGATCACAAACAAAAACACCTCTCGCAATATAAGATCCTTGAGGATAGATTTTTGAATTGATAGCTTAAGTATATAAGTAAAACAAAGTTTCTAAAAATGAAATACAAAGAAAACTCTTGGGGAAAACTTCTTTGATAGATGCAGAAATTGAAGAATAAAACTAGAATTCTCAAAACATGATTTTCTTTGATTTTCTAAAACTTTGAAACTAAATAAAGATAGAGAATTTGAAGCTCAAAAACTTGTTTTAAAAACTTACTGAAAACTCAGTTGAAGTGAAAAAAAATTAGCTCTTGAAAATCTTACCAAAAACTAGCCAAATGAACCCTTTATATAGAGGTTCAGAAAACTAGTCGTTAGGGGCTGAACATATGCTAGATTGGCCTGTCGATCGATCACCTGGACATTCGACCAACGGTCAGATTTCTGAATGTTAGGGTCGACCACCCGGTCGACCTCTCGGTTGACTGCCCCTAAGGCATAGAGAGTTTTAACTCTCTGTAGGTCGACCGGCCCCCAACAGAAAGTTAGGTTGAGCCAGTCGGTCGACTAGTCAGTCAACCGATCCTTACTATGGTCGACCGAGCTAAGGCTCTGGGCTTGTGCATGTATCTTTACATGTCGGTGGATCGCCCGGTCACCCGAACTACGATTGGTCGACTGCAAGCAGCCCAAACCCAAATTTCAGGGTTTTAAACTCTAACTTGTTAAATCTATAAAAATTCAATTAAATCTCAATAAATTTCATAAAAATAAGTTCATGTAAATACTTTGAAGTCCAAATATGTATGATAAAAATCAACACACATTATAAACATGTGAACTATTTTTGAGTTAAAGAAATTAAAGCTTAAATCAAAAACTGTATTTTTCAAATATCATACTTTGAATTGAAAATTCGATTTCTCTAAAACTTGTGTAGATACAAAAATAAAATATCTGAAACACATTTGAAGTATAATGTGTATGGATAAAATTCAATACACATAGTAGATATCATTTACTTTTTTGACAATAAATAGCAAAATAAGTTTTGATAAAAATAAAACTTAAACATATGAACTAGATACATCAAAATAAGTTTTTTTAAGCATATATGAACCATCAATGTATATGGATGAAATCTAATATACATATAAACTATGTAAACTTGTTTTGATGGAGCTATTCATGAAAATATATGATGTATACTTGATATATCGAAACTTAAAAAACGCATACGTGATAAACCAAAAATATAGAAGTAAGTTTTTATAAACCATATAAGCTCTAATATGTGTAGATAGAATCCAACACTTATATAAACTATGAAACTTATTCTATGTAGATGTAAACTATGTAAACATAAATTCTTAAAACTGAAAAGTTTAAACTATAAACTTGTGTGTGTATATACTTGAGCAACTCAAAACTATTCTATCCTTACACAAGATCTAAATAAAACATCTAAACAAACCTAGATACAAGTCTTCTTGTAGATCTTCTTCTCCAAGATGATTCAATCCAAACACGATCCAAAGATCTTAACTCCATCTTGGGTACCTGATGCAATCTTGAAGCGCGAGCTCTTGAATCAACACGGATAGCTTCGAACCTTCACTTCGAGTCCATTGTTGAAGCTAAACACCAATAATGATCTTGACCTATATCCGAAACTTAATAAACACAAGATCATTAGTAACATAAATTTATAAGTTAGTCATCATAAAAACAAGGGTGAAAGGTCGTTGGGCCAACATCTGTGTCATATCGATCTACTATTTTTAGAACATTAGTGTTGGATTTCAATGTCTTATCTTTTTCACAAGTTTCATTGTAAAATACCATGAATATAGTACCAAATGGTGTGTTCTTTATGAATTTACAAAATCTGTTTGAATGTTCTTCTTGAATCATCTTATCAATTTACATATCGTCTTTAAGCTTAATTTGAAGGTGTTGTGATTTCAGGGGAGGATGCCCACATGGCCGGAACGACTCGGGCAGCGCCGCGGATATGAACCACATGATCTACTAAGACAACATGAAGAAGAAAAGAAGAAGATATTCAACGTAGATAAAAGCCAACAAACAATATAACGTGGTTTCACAGATCAAACAGATTGTGTGTACGTCCATAAGAGAAGGGAGGAGAAACTTTATTAAAACTTTGGGGGAGTACAATAAGAATTACTTACACTTCACGCCGAGAAGATTATAAGCATAGACAACGTGAAGAAGAGGAGAAAAAGATATTCCAAAGTAAATAGAAAGCCAACACACAACATAATGTGGTACCACTGATCAAACAGATCGTGTGTACGTTCACGAAAGAAGGAAGGAGAAACTTTATTAAAACTTTTGGAGAGTACAATAAGAATTACTTACACCTTACGCTGAGAAGATTACAAGCTCTTGATGGTCACCAAGAACAGAAAACCCTTGTAGCTAATTTTCTCTCACGAATCTCTCACCTAGATGAATTGCATCCTTAGAAATTACCAATTCATTGGGATTCTCTTGGAATCATTGAAGGTCACCCCTAAGGGGTTATTTATAGATTGTAGAACTCTCCTAGTCCTAGACAAACTCCATCAATCAGAATAAAGAAAACTTGAATCCAACTCGGACTCAAAACAGATCCAGAAAACGAAACTGTTAGATATGACATTAATCGACTATCTTCACGATGTATTCATATCATAATCCTAACAGAAAGGACAATTCTTTACTTCTTGTCTAATTCCTAAAGCACAGAACATAAAAAAATGTTTAATATTACAATACTAATAAAAATTAATTGAAACACAAAATATACTTTCAAAATTGTTTCAACTTATAGGACTGCGACTAAGGTCACAGTTCATTAATTTTTTTGTGTTATGTGATCGTTTTATTAAAACCTGATCAAGATCATAGTATAAGGTTTGTTATTTGATTATTTAATTAATAAAATTATGATTAAGGTCACAGTTCATTAATTTTTTATGTTATGTGATGTTTAATTAACACTGCGACTAAGATTGCAGTTTAAGATTTGTTATGTGATCATTTACTTAAAAAGTGACTAAGATCGCAATCATTTACTTAAGATTTCAATTAAGGTTGCAGTCTAAGTTTTGTTGTGTAAGCAAGGTCAGTTTATTAACTCTTTGTGTTATGTGACTGTTTACTTAAAACCGTGACTTAGCGTGATTGCGGTCTCTATCTTATTTGTTCGTGATCGTGATAAAAATGTTGTTAAAACTGTGATAGATTGAGTAAAATATCTATGAATGCAAAACATAATGAAGAAAAACCTAAAAGGAAGTAACATTACCAGATGATGATGATGATTTTCTCTTTCTTTTTTCTCTTTTCTTTATTTTTTTTGGTTTGGGTGGGTTTTGTGTGTGTGTGTGTGTGTGTTGGGGGGGGGGGGGGGGGGGGGGGGGGGGGGGAATAAGAGATGGTTTATGTATGTGTTGCATTGTTCAAGTGTTTGTTGTATTAGTTTAGGATTTTTTTTGGACAACATGGATTTTTGTTAAGAACAAGTAATTAATTAAAAATGGAGTTGGTGTTGCTCAATTGATTCAATCCCTTCTTCTTCTTCTTCTTCTTCTTCTTCTTCTTGTTTGCATGAATTCTTTGATTTGGTCATTGATTGGATCATCTGGGCAAAATGCAACTGAAAATTTTTAGATAGAGTTCAGGTCTTGGTTATTGCTTGGATCATCAGATGCAGCTGCACCTCTCTAAGAGAGCTACTGCAGCTGCTGCTGAGAGTTGCTGCTGTAGCAGCTGCTGCTCTCTGCAGCTCTCAGCAGCTGCTACAGCAGCAGCTCGCAGCAGCAACAGCAGCAGCAACTCTTTCTCACTCTACACACTGCACACAATCCAGCTGCTGTTCTCTCTGCACAATATCCAGCCGCAGCTAATTGTATTTTGCCCCAACCTTAGTACCAAAGAGTGAGATAAGTCAGGCTTATTTAATTTTGCGAATGGAGGTTGACAGATGAAGCTGATGAGGTAATCACCTAGTACAAACTCACACGCAAAAGGTTGGAAGTTAACCTCAATTTGAGAATCACAGACTGTGTCCCTGTTCTTGAAAAGTAGACAAAGGCATGAAGTTTCGGTGAACAACATGAGAAGATGGAGGAGAAAGAGCCAGTAGAGTCACAGACCAAAAGCCATGTGATGGTAGTACTAGCTGAAAACATCATACACCGTTCCCTTTTGACCTCAGTTTTGAGAAAAAAAATGAGGAAAGCACAATTTTGGCCTATTAAAGATGAGGTTCAAGAAATCACATGCCAGAAACATGATTTGGAAAATGAAGAAGTCCTAATTGCATGCATAATCATGAAAGTGAATATTTGGCAATATATGCTGAAGACTCTTCTCGATGAAAAACGTCTCAAAGAATAATTTGTTTGTGCTATAAGATCTTGAGTATATTCATAGAACAAAAGGCTCTGTCTTTGATTCTTCATCTTGTGTAATAGAACGTATCTAGTCTTACATACAAACATAATTTAATGTAGTTTTCTGTCGACATACAGTTGATAAGAAAATTGAGAACAACACTTCTCACATTTAATTTGTCTAAAGTAGAATTCACACAGGAAGAATAATAAGTAAATATAGAACATTAAAATAAGAAAAATAAGCTAGGAAGAAACACCAGCAAAATACGCACGAATTCCTCCAAGATCTAATTCAAACCCCATTACAATATCCAATCAATTTATATAAAAGAAGATGAAAAGATCTCATGGAAAAAAAAAAATCTAAACCAATTCTTCTAACAGATTCTTTTCCTTTTCGGATGCCTCATACCCATAAGAGCCCAATCGTATTTTACAAAAAAAAAAAAAAAAAAAAAACCATGGTATATTAAATTTCAAATAAGTTTAACAGATGCAAACCATAATCAAAATGCTTCTGTTTTGAAACTTTTGATTGAACTCAGGTTCAGATTGTAAAACTAGCATATTGAAATTTTTTTTTTTTTTGGGGGGAATATAACCATGTATATTAAATTTCAGATACATGATCATTTTCAGTCCAGTCATAATCCAGGTACCAAACAATTATCCATGGACATGATAAATTTCATAAGCTTGATTTACTGAAGGAGTTGCTTAATCTCATTATACTATCAATAAACGTTTCAACATAAGAAATGCAGAGAGATGCCCATTACTCAAGATTCACTCTGAGTGCAAAATTCAAAAGGTCTACTTGCAATTTACAACTGTAAAGCCTACAGAATATGCTGACCGAAAAAATATTCTTGAAGGTAAGGTTATATCTACAAACATCTTAAACATAAAGAAAACAGTTACTTGAGATTAAAGATATATCCTACAGAATTTAATTATTAAGCATGGGATGATTAGATAGTTTAGTGACATAAAATCACCCAAAATTACATTCATATTTGGTGTGCAAAAGTCCAAGGTCAGAAGACTAGTAACCTATACATAAAAATGTCCTTCCCCTGTGAGACATTTTCTTGCAACCGTAACAAAAGCTCAGGAACCCATTGGCAGAGCACTTCTCCTTCCTCAACACAGCAACACAATAGCCTAGGCCCTCTGTTGAAATGACACCATCTTTCAGAAAATTAACCACATCCTGCAACCTCTCTCCTTCTTATTAGCTCCAAACACTAATCCTTAGCTTTCTAATTTTAATATATATACCAAAAAACCTTCAAAAATTAACCCAAAAAATCCTAATTCTCTTTTAAAAAAAATGGCCTTCTCTTAAAATGTGCATAGCATGTACTCGGTATACTTGTGTGTGTGTGCGCGCGCACGCGCATGCGCTCAAGCGTAGAGAAAAGATGGAACATGGAAAGTAAGTCATTATCCTTTGCTGCTAGATAGAGCTTCTCAAGACAGTGATACACAATACGCTTCTGTATTGGTGTCAGTCCTTTTTCTTTCCTGCTTCAGTTATCAAGGAGATTGAAAGATTGTATTGTAATTTCATATGGGGAGATGGCATGCACGCTTGGAGTTGGGACCTTTATAAACTATGGTATAATTTGTTACAATAACTATTCTTAAACACATAAAGAAAATGATGTGCAAAATAGTCATGCTAAGAACATGTTACTTAAGAGTTTGATGGGGACATGGCATCAGCGCGGCCGAGGAGATTCAATCGCGTATATCAACGCAGGAGATGCTTCTATTTGGATTTAGCTGGAGTCTGTAACTGGAGTCTGTATTTTATTTTTATTATTATTCATCTTATTTATTTTCAGTGTTTTAGTACCACATCGGTTGTGTGAAAAAACTCAAATTTTATAAGCCTATTTAATTGGCTTTGATTGAAATAAAAAGGATACACTCTTGATTAATAAAATCTTTGAAT
>JAVJIF010017660.1:0-60034 GCA_038442645.1 Agave tequilana
TGATTGAAGTCTAGCTGATGATACGTACCAAAGCGAACACGATCGTTCATCAGTATTTAATCTTCCTCCACCACCTCACCCCAATCAGGTAATCCTCATCCTCAACTTTCATCACAAACAATTTCTCCTTCAGCAACCACCACAGCAGCCACGATAACCATCACCACCACAATAATTGTTAGCTCAAAGGCCCTTCACTTAGTTTTGATGATGACTAATTTATGAAGTTATGTTACTAATGATCTTGTGTTTATATAGTTTTACTTATTGATTAAGATCTTAGTGGTATATAGCTTCTACAAAGGATTCATAGTCAAGCTTTGAAGCTATCACATGCTGATTCAAGAGCTCGCACTTCAAGATCGCATCAAGTACTCAAGAGGAGTCAGCTCTATGGATCGTGTTTGGATCGAGTCATCTGGAGATGAAGATCGACGAGAAAACTTCGGTTTAGGTATTTTTAGTTTACATCTTGTATTAGGATAGTAGTTTTGATACGCTCAAGTATACATAAACACAAGTTCAAAAGTTTTGTTTCAGTTTAATCGATTTTGAGTTTCAAATATTTATATTTCAGTTTCATGAATAGATAAAATCAAAACAGTTTACATGATTTATATGTATGTTGGATTTCATCCATATATATTTATACTTCATATATTTAGAAAAACTTATTTTGATGTATCTACTTCATGGTTTCGGAGAGGAGATGCGGTGCTCGGCCCTGGTTGGTACATCAAGGTAGTGGGGGGTCTACCATGTTTGTGTTGTGGTAAGGTAGGAGCAAGGGTGATGCACGCGGGGGGTTTGTTGTGGGTGTAGGGCTCGACAGAGGAGCTCGGGGCTGATGCCAAGGTGGGTGCGGCAAGAGGGGATCTGGGCTGGTAGGAAACTCGGCCATAGGGGATTGAGGGCGCTGCTACAATGAGGAGCAGCAGAATCTCGGCCAAGACTGAGCAAGGAAGGATTTGGCCAGAAGGAGATGATGGCCAGGTATGGCGCAGGGGGAAGAGCTTCGGGAGTGCTGTCATTGTAGTGTGCTCATGTTGGGGTGTGATGCTAGTGATGCGTGCGTGGCCAGGGATTGTGTGGCTTGGGAGTGCGCATTGGCTGTGGTGGTCACGGCAGGGGAAGAAGGGTGTTGTCTCCGACAAGAAGGTCTCGTGGCCTGGGGTGAAGGAGGAGGGGATCTCAGCCATGATGGGTGTTACCGAGGAGCGGCGGAGGCCCTGGATGATGCGGTGCACCACGAGGCAGTAGCGCTCCGCGGGGGAGGGACTGCTGGAAAGGTGAGGTGGAGGTTGGCGGCTGGAGATGGAAAATGAGAGAATTAGATTAAGGATTAGATTTTTGATTTAGGTATAGAATTAAGAAGAGATGATTATATAGGGAGGAATATTGGTTTGGGTCTAATGAGTTTTGGGTATTGGTTAATGGGTTAGGTAGAGATAATGGGTATGGTAGAAATCAAAGAAAAAACTACTAATAATAATAAATAAATACAAACATAATAATAGTAATAATTATAATAATAATATCATCAATTATTGATAACTAATACTGCAACTAATAACAATTAATAATATTAATAAATAATAGTAATAATAATAATTGTTAACTAAATAATAATAATAACATTAACAAAAATAATAGAATCATACCAATATAATATAACAAATAATAATCATACTGGAAGAAAAATATAATAATAGTTAACCATATAATAATAGTCATAAATAATAATAACTAAAATGCTAATAACAATGCACTGTAATAATAATAGTCAACAAATAAAATACCAATACATCAATAATATTAATAAAACAATAATATAATGACAACTAATGATGATACTAATTATAATAATAACAATTAATAATAATATTAGTAATAATAAATAAAAATCAAAATGAAATAATAAATTAATAATTACTACTAATATCAACAATTAATATTAATAATATTATAGCAATAAATATTTAATATCTCAAGATAATTTGCATATTTAATATGATAATAATCACATGAAGAAGAGCAGTAATTAAATTTAATAATAATAATAAAGTAATCAGTAAGCAAATAAATACTGTAGGAAAATAAAAATAACAGTAATACTAACTAGAGATATTACACTTTATTTATAGGATTTTACAATACAACTCCTGTTTGGACTATGAGATGATTTTGGCCTTTGGATGGTGAATAATCTTGATCAATCTTTTTCGGAATTAATCTCCTTGAATTAGAAGGATTCTACACCTTTTAAACTTTAGAAACAAACCTTCATTGAATAGAAATTAAATCCTATTCATACTCCTCCTGATAAGAAAACTCGCAATCGCCTGAAAAGAAAATTGTTTCATCTTAATTTACTTCTTCTTCTTCAAGTCATCGTCTTCTCCAAACTCAATTTGATTTTCTTAGACCATCATCTCTTCTTGAAAAATAAGACAAAATCCTAACACAATCATTACTATAAAAACAATCTGATCACACAAAAAGTATAATATAGCATATTGCATAAAAATATTACACAAAAAGTATTAATACAACATGTCCAATCATGTTGTTAATATTCAGTACAATATCTAATAATGGCTTCATTTAGCCCTTTGTTCATATCTCTCCCTTGGAGCAGCATACGGCATTCTAGTGCTTTCCTCATGCTGTTGACCATATGATATAGGCCCTCTACAGTATGTGGTTCATTCGGCCTTAATGTGATGATTTTTTTGGATGTTCGCATGGCATGCGAGAATCGCTGCAATGAAAAAATACAATAAGTTAAAAAAAATTAAATGAACTTTAACGCAAAAATATAACTTTACATATGTTACCTACGTAAGCACATTGGCATCGACTTCGGCACTACGATCAGTAGCGACCGCTGACCTACCTCTGGATTATGAATGATGGATGGGATACATGTCGATACCAACTGACTATCACATCCCATGGGAGTGTCACAGGCCTGCTCCTTTCATGTTGTGCCAGTACGTAGCTCTCCACCTATCCTAAAAACTTCACTCCATGAGTAGGACACATGTATTGCCTCCCACAGACCCTTTTCTAACTTTTTTGGAGCAAGTGGCGAAAGCGGGCAAATCTGAACCCTACCTAGTGAAATCACCTAGAGGGGGGGTGAATAGGTGATGGCTATATGATAATGGCAATTATGCGGAATTTAAAAATTAACTCTAAACAATTAGCACAATACAATATTTCTTGCAAGTAAAAGACAATGTAAATGCAAGTAATAAAGGAGATAGAGTTAGAAGAATTTGAGCAAACGCAAACACGCCGATATGTTTCCGAGGTTCGAGCCACGCTCTACGTCCCCGCCTTCACACTTGAGGATTTCCACTATTGAGGATCCCACCGATCAACAATACAAGGACAACACTTGTCCGTCTCCCGTGATGACACTTCACCACCTTGAGCTCACTAGCTCGCCTTGAGGCCGATGCCTCTACAACTTCACTCAATTACAATGGAAGTGATCACACTTGATCACTTTACAAAAGAGCTCACTAAGCACAATCCTAGAACCAAATAGGAGAGTTAGAGTATGGGATTGTGTAGTGCAAAACTAGAGAGAAGTAGAGGAATAGGCTCCAAGTAAGGTGTATGGAATTTTGGCTTTGGAGAGAAAAATCTTTTCTAAACTTAACTTTGGAAATCTTGAAAACTCTTGTAAAAACTCTTGATATTTTTTGTAAAATTGTTGGTCATGTCACTTGAAGTGACTACCTATTTATAGGGGTCAAAAACTGCTCAAGAGATTCGTTGGAGACAAATCCCTAAAGTCAAAGAGTCAGAAAATATAGCTGTTGAGTCTGTCAGAACTTTTGACAGACTACCGGTCGACCGGGTCGGTCGACCGCCAACGTCGAAAATCCGACCGTTGGGGCTCACCGGTCGACCGGGTCGGTCGACTGGCAATTTCCAGAGAGCAAAGGGTTTGGGCCGGTCGAGTATCGGTCGACTCCCGTCGACTGATACGCACATGCACAGTTGTGCATGTCGTCGAGTCCCGGTCGACTGCCGGTCGACCGGTCACTGTGAGTTTCTGAAAAATCAGAATTTACAGGACCTGGACAATTTTGGATTTGGTTTTGGGTCTTGGATAAAATGTTTTGGTCTTGAAAATCATAGAGTATGAGCATGTGTCATACTACTAACAAGGTAAAATACTTGGTAAAAATTCTTTTGATAAAACTTGATTTTCCATGAAATGTTTTTCCAAAAACTAGTCTTTCTAAATCGTATTTCCAAAATAAATAAGTTCATCTAAAAGTAAGTTTGGAAATGAAAATAGAAAGTATTTTTGAAGCAAAAAATCACTCTAGAAAATGTGTGTGTGATATCCCATATCTCTACTTCTACTATTTAGTTTTGACAAAAATTCTAAAACAAAATAGACAAAATACAAATCTTGGATTCAATATGCATTAACACAATATGCATTAACACAAGCACTTATGAAGATGACCTTGCACGCATAATAAATTGTAAATCCGCTTTGAGGTTTGGAACATACTCATTGTGACTCATGAGGGAACGTCTCAAGTCAAGAGAGCCAAAGTTGACTTGCTACGTTCTCAATATGAGAACTTTTATATGTTTGATAATGAGAGCATTGATGACATGCTCACGTTTTTACAAAAATAACTAATGCTCTTTCTTCCTTAGGTGACAAGATTAATAACGATCAAAAGATAAGGAAGGTGATTCGAGCTCTTCCAAAGCTTGGAAGTCAAGGCGACAACCCTCAAGGAGCTAAATGACAAGGAGGAGATGGACTTCTCCGGCTTCATCGGCAATCTCAAAACACATGAGATGGAGATGAAGGTTCGAGAAGAAAGGGAGGCTCCAAAGAAGAAATCAATAGCCTTCAAAGCCGCTCCAACCATTCAAGACGAGGATGATTCATCGATGAGTGCGATGAAGACTTCGCCATGCTCATCCGGAAGGTGGGCAAGATGTTCTACAAGAAGGGACGCAAAGCAACTTCCGAAGAGGGAGACCTCAAGGAAGTATGAGAAGAAAAGGAAACCCGGTCCTTGCTTCCATTGCAAGAAGATCGGTCATCTAATTGCCGAGTGTCCCGCTCTTCAAGCAACCACCTCCAAGCACGGGAAGAAAAAGAAAGCGTTGGCCGCTACATGGGATGATACGGATTCCGAATCCGAAGAGGAAGTCGACGCCGCGAACATGTGCTTCATGGCACAGGTGAGGACACTTCTAAGGTAACCCTTGAAACTACTTTAGAAGATGATGATTTAACAATGGATGAGCTTGCACATTTTTTGAAGAATTGCAAAATAGGTATGAGATTTCCCAATCTCAAAATAAGAAATTAAAAAGAGAAAATGAAGCTTTAAAATATAAAGTTGAAATAGTTGTTAAAGAAAAGGATGTTTTATCTAGCTCTTTTGGAAAATTGAAAAATGATTTTGATAAATATAAACTTGCAAATAAGGGTAAAACCCATAGTTTCAATTGATAAAAATGTTTTTCAATTTTCCAAAAGAGCTAGATAAAACATCCTTTTCTTTAACAACTATTTCAACTTTATATTTTAAAGCTTCAAGAGTTTTCGAGTGTTACCATAGGTGTGTCCTCCTCATGTCGACTGGCAATTTCCAGAGAGCAAAGGGTTTGGGCCGGTCGAGTATCGGTCGACTCCCGGTCGACTGATACGCACATGCACAGTTGTGCATGTCGTCGAGTCCCGGTCGACTGCCGGTCGACCGGTCACTGTGAGTTTCTGAAAATCAGAATTTACAGGACCTGGACAATTTTGGATTTGGTTTTGGGTCTTGGATAAAATGTTTTGGTCTTGAAAAATCATAGAGTATGAGCATGTGTCATACTACTAACAAGGTAAATACTTGGTAAAAATTCTTTTGATAAAAACTTGATTTTCCATGAAAGTTTTTCCAAAAACTAGTCTTTCTAAAATCGTATTTCCAAATAAATAAGTTCATCTAAAAGTAAGTTTGGAAATGAAAATAGAAGTATTTTTGAAGCAAAAAATCACTCTAGAAATGTGTGTGTGTGATATCCCATATCTCTACTTCTACTATTTAGTTTTGACAAAAATTCTAAAACAAAATAGACAAAATACAAATCTTGGATTCAATATGCATTAACACAATATGCATTAACACAAGCACTTAATGAAGATGACCTTGCACGCATAATAAATTGTAAATCCGCATTTGAGGTTTGGAACATACTCATTGTGACTCATGAGGGAACGTCTCAAGTCAGAGAGCCAAAGTTGACTTGCTACGTTCTCAATATGAGAACTTTTATATGTTTGATAATGAGAGCATTGATGACATGCTCACCCGTTTTACAAAAATAACTAATGCTCTTTCTTCCTTAGGTGACAAGATTAATAACGATCAAAAGATAAGGAAGGTGATTCGAGCTCTTCCCAAAGCTTGGGAAGTCAAGGCGACAACCCTCAAGGAGCTAAATGACAAGGAGGAGATGGACTTCTCCGGCTTCATCGGCAATCTCAAAACATGAGATGGAGATGAAGGTTCGAGAAGAAAGGGAGGCTCCAAAGAAGAAATCAATAGCCTTCAAAGCCGCTCCAACCATTCAAGACGAGGATGATTCATCGGATGAGTGCGATGAAGACTTCGCCATGCTCATCCGAAGGTGGGCAAGATGTTCTACAAGAAGGGACGGCAAAGCAACTTCCGAAGAGGGAGACCTCAAGGAAGGTATGAGAAGAAAAGAGAAGACCCGGTCCTTGCTTCCATTGCAAGAAGATCGTCATCTAATTGCCGAGTGTCCCGCTCTTCAAGCAACCACCTCCAAGCACGGGAAGAAAAAAGAAAGCGTTGGCCGCTACATGGGATGATACGGATTCCGAATCCGAAGAGGAAGTCGACGCCGCGCGAACATGTGCTTCATGGCACAAGGTGAGGACACTTCTAAGGTAACCCTTGAAACTACTTTAGAAGATGATGATTTAACAATGGATGAGCTTGCACATTTTTTTGAAGAATTGCAATAGGTATGAGATTTCCCAATCTCAAATAAGAAATTAAAAAGAGAAAATGAAGCTTTAAAATATAAAGTTGAAATAGTTTGTTAAGAAAAGGATGTTTATCTAGCTCTTTTGGAAAATTGAAAAATGATTTTGATAAATATAAACTTGCAAATAAGGGTAAAACCCCCATAGTTTCAATTGATAAAAATGATTTTTCAATTTTCCAAAAGAGCTAGATAAAACATCCTTTCTTTAACAACTATTTCAACTTATATTTTAAAGCTTCAAAGAGTTTTCGAGTGTTACCATAGGTGTGTCCTCCTCATGTCGACTGGCAATTTCCAGAGAGCAAAGGGTTTGGGCCGGTCGAGTATCGGTCGACTCCCGGTCGACTGATACGCACATGCACAGTTGTGCATGTCGGTCGAGTCCCGGTCGACGGCCGGTCGACCGGTCACTGTGAGTTTCTGAAAAATCAGATTTACAGGACCTGGACAATTTTGGATTTGGTTTTGGGTCTTGGATAAAATGTTTTGGTCTTGAAAAATCATAGAGTATGAGCATGTGTCATACTACTAACAAGGTAAAATACTTGGTAAAAATTCTTTTGATAAAAACTTGATTTTCCATGAAATGTTTTTTCAAAAACTAGTCTTTCTAAATCGTATTTCCAAAATAAATAAGTTCATCTAAAAGTAAGTTTGGAAATGAAAATAGAAAGTATTTTTGAAGCCAAAAATCACTCTAGAAAATGTGTGTGTGTGATATCCCATATCTCTACTTCTACTATTTAGTTTTGACAAAAATTCTAAAACAAAATAGACAAAATACAAATCTTGGATTCTTGATCTTTTTCTTGATTTATTCTTCAGCGCAAATTCCCGAAGCTTCCTATGTGCTTTAGCTTGGGAGTGCAAATCTTGGGCGAGCTCCAAATATGTGAGTCTTTTTAGCGGAGTCGTCAAAATCTGTTTCTTGAACCTGAAATACTTTTAACAAGATTATTAATACATAACTAAATACGTTTTGCTATCATCAAAATAACCGGGATAATGGCCTTTGGGCCAACACCTAGTTGTCTGAGCAATCTTCCTGGGTGATAGGGTTCAACAACATTTATGCAATTAAGGTAGCCAGTGAAAAAATAAATGTCATGTAACCGATGCTGATCTTTGGAATCCATATATAGATCCCATACTGCTTATAAGTGAAGACAACTATCATAATATAACTGTCACAGATATTGGTGCATAATTATATATTTCAATCACTTACGTGATCCGCTTGCAAGTAATCAAGTCTTTCCAGCAATGATTTTAGGTTCTTCACGGTAGTTCCTGCCAATCTATGAGATACCCACATGCACGCACGTGAAAGATCATCGGTATAGGACATGTTTTGAGGGGCCGCAGGATAGAAAAGTGGTTATAATTTCATGTATGTTGATCAAATCACATTTATTAGCATTATATTCATATAAAATAATTAAATTAGTATGTAATAGGTCAATCATACCTCCAAAAGTGGCATGAATCCAGTAATATGTTTAATATTCGTCCTCAATGCTAGCCCTCCCTGCTTATATAGGTATGCTAGTGCAGTACCTCCTCATGCATACAATGAGACTCTACCAAGGTTCTCAAATAATGAGAAGTACATGATGGATACTCTTGTATCTTTCTTATCAGCAAATACAGTGCACCCCCCCCCCCCCCCACCACAAAATATAGCAGGTATGCCCTGGCACAATACATAATACGGATGGAACTATCTGCATTACTGATATCGGAGAACTTGAAAAGTAGTCATTCCAATCTCACTGAGCACCCCCAGATCATATCCAACTCATATTGTGCGTCTTGCCAGAAAACGCCAAGAAACTTGACAAGTGTCTCCTTCGCATCGGAATCCTCTAGGGGTGTTGACTGATTGCTCCATCACCGATATGCCCACAAGTATGAGAACATCATTCAAGGTGATGGTTATTTCACCAAATGGCATGTGGAAAGTATTCGTTTCTGGTTGCCATCGTTCCATAAAACCCGAAATCGAAACAAGGTTAGACTTTTCATACGAAATGTCCTTCAATGGTTGCAATCTGGATTGCCAAATGTAGTAATTAAAGATAAGACTGAGTGTTTCATCATCCCACGCCCAATCTTTCAATTTGATGTGTGTATCACGCATTTGATTAGATCTCTCTTCTGTAAGAAAAAATTATTATTCAATAATAATATTTTGACATGTAATAATCAGAACTTATGTCTTAAAATTAAATTCTTATATCGCCCAATCAAATATCTGCCGCTACATGAGTTTTAAAACTCGGGAGTAACAAAATGTCGGTCGGGCCACCTAAAAATGGCTCAGTCAGTACTTTAGTCTTTGTCGGCTTTTCATCGTCGACATTTTCTTCACCCTCCTCTATTGGAGGAGTGTTATATGGCTCTGTTCGGTGTTTACGGTGTCTTTCCGAAGCCATATCTAGAAGATCCTGCAATATCCATGCCTGTGATAGACAAAACTTAGAAGATTTTAAATAATAAAAAAGGTTATATTCGTCCAATTACAGCCGCACATTAATAATGTTCGACTATAAGGTGCCGAATATATATCTAATGTTCAGGTTTTTTTTTAACATCGAACGCACACACACAGTGTTCAGGTTAAAGGAGCTGAACAAATAAATAAAGTTCAGTCAATCACTTTCGAACTTTTCTGTATTGTTCGGTCCTTAAAGACCAAAAGACAACCAACCCGTTGAAAAAAAACAAGGAATATTTCAATTGATTTTGATTTAAATTACTAAATTGAATTTCTTATAGTCTTACAACCAATCCACCACCCACCACATTCAAGATATCTATCAATTTTTCGTTAAATATTAAGTTTTGGAAGATTTGGATTGAAACTCACCTACTTGCGAAATGAGAGATTGCCGGAGGCAAGATGAGTTGCGTGTGAGTGGTGTCGACGTCGTTGATGAGGACAGGGAGAGAGGACGACAACTTTTGGGATGGAGAAGAGATGAAAGGGGGGGAGAGAGATGTGGGAACGAGGAAAGAGGGAGAGAGGGTTGTTTCGTTGAAGAAGAGAGGGAGATGAGGGTATATTCATAATTTTGAAAAAAAATTTAAGTTTGGAGATGAGAGGGGTAATTTGGAAACTGTAAGAGGTGCTTTTAACAATTGGGTGAGTGCCTTGATCGTTTTAGTGCCTTGATCAATTCGATGGGCGCCTTTATCCGTGCTTATATGATATGCACACTGCCTGAACCGTGTATCAATCCAACCTTACATTACATAGGTCCAATTTGTACTTTAAAGCAGTTCATATCATCTAATCTATGACCGATGATGAAACCTCACATTACAAAAGAAGAAAACGACTCAGACTTTATATGCGACCGATGACGTTTTCAGACTCTTGACTTTTGCCGCTCACGTTTCAACATGACTTTTGCTACAGGTAGAGCTTGTATTTTGTATCATGAAAGTTCATATATTGTTAGTCACTTTTCTTGTCGTCTGCACTGTATTTTTGTATGTTTTATTCTTCCAGCATCTACATGTGCAAAATTGTTCTGTGAGGAGGATTTGCCGCATTGCACGACATGCTTGTTTGGGTATTTTTATTATTATTAATTTTTTTTTTTTGCCCTAATGAAACACAACGGACCTATACAGGCTTACCGTTTTCTCTCAAAAAGAAAGTAGTACTTTAAAGCAGTCCATGTCATCAAAGCTCTAGCTAAACATGCACGACAAATGACCTAATTAAACCGCGTTCAATACTTGGGATTTTTCCAGCTAAGTTGATGTTAAGGTCACACTAATTGCGAGTGCCATCGCTCTCTCAGAAGCTGTAGAGGCCTTGAAATGGAGGGAAGACTTTCATTTTGAGAGGAAAACAGTGAGCAAAACTAATGAGTGGGGTCACTCTCATGACTCACACACTCACACCTACAAATTATAGAAATAGAAATAGAATTTTCTTCTCGTGTGAAGTGATCGATCGCTCGTCGCAAAGTGAACCACGAAGGAAGTTTGGCAGTTGGTCAAATTTGGCAGGATTATACTTAAATATATTAAAACGAAGAATTAATCACCTTCGTAATGTTGGTGAGCATAAAAAACCGCGACTCTGACTCTCGATGACCGGTCAAGCGGCCGAGAAGTCACGTGTGGGTCACCACACGTGCTGGGATGATTGCCCAAAATCTAGGGTTCTTTTGTCTTTAGATCCATCCTAACAAAATCATAGTCTAGGGCTTGCACAATTTATTAATACATACCAAATTTTCACCTTCATTTGATAGAATCATAATCCAAGGTCTGATGTAATTTCTTCAATATATTAAAATTATATAAAATAAATTGAGTTATGTTATGTACAAGCGTTGTGATGAGAGAAAAACTTGAATAAGATTTATAAGATGTGATGCATGCAAGAAGTTTAAAAATTCAATGATTGCTTTGAGAGAGTCTCTTTAAATTTATAAGAGATGTCGATGAGAAATCAACTTATATTCTATTTGATCAGATATAATATAATTAATTTTTTATCTATGTTCCAATTGTAAAGGACAAATAGTTGTTCAAATGGGAGCAGACACAAATAACCACATAGAGTTTGATTAAACAGAAGATTGTATACTAAAATAAAGATTGCAATGGATACGATTCAGTTTACTAAAATAAAGATTACTTATTATGTATAAGTATTGTGATGAGAGAATACTTGAAGAGAATCTATATGATTTGTGACAAAGATATTGTCAAATTCAATGAATACTTTCAACATCCTCTGGAAACTCTATATGCTCGAGAGAGAGAGAGAGAGAGAGAGAGAGAGAGGTCGTGACAAGCGCCTTGTAAAATGGAAGATTGCGATACTAAAAATTAAAAATAAATAAATAAATAAATAAACGGGTGTCACGATTTAGTTTCCAAGTAATAAATTTCCACGTGTACTAGAGACAAAAGAAAGGGAAGAAAGCAGTTAAGGAGTCGTGTCACGCGCTCCTCACAAGCAAAGAATGACGTAATCGGAGCCGAGGGCGTGGGGACAAAGAAGGCCGCAGGAGAGGTGCTGCCGGATGGTGGCTGAGCAGTGACGCTATCCATCTGCTTTTCTTGCAAGCGTGACTGTTTTATAAATGCAACAGCTGGCTTAGTTTTTTAGAGCAAGGGGTCCGATGTTGATGTGCCGTTTGATTTGGGGGCAAATTTTCTACGAAGTTTGGGTGACAATAGTTTATTAAGCACTAAGGACAAGGTGTGTGTCACTTCACTTGAGATGGCTCTCTCGAGAAGTTAATGTTAGAGTATCAAATGCATCAATACAGCACGGATACAAATAATCAAGATTAACGAGATTTGATAATTTGCCTGCGTCCTCGAGACAGAAGGGAGAAGATTTTATCCAATCAACTGAGTTGGAAGGTTTACAAATTGATCCGAAGAGTCAACTTGATCAAACTGATCCAAAGTAGAGAAACTACGCAATTTGTCGTAGAATTTTTCAAACAAACTAACCCTAAAACTCTCAAATTCTCTTCTTAATTTGGTTACTTGTGTTCGTGCTATATTTGTGTTGGTGATTGACGTACGGTGTTTGATACTCTAATATTGATCTGATAGTTGGTGATTCCTCTGAAGGCAGTGCGCAACAAGTGGTATCAGAGTCACGCCCCGAACTTAGCCGTGCGTGTGGGTTAGTAGGACCCTGTAAAACTAGTTAGGCTCTTGAGAATTTGACAGTGGTGCTCTTGTCATGTAAGGCGTGTGTCCGCCGTTCGTGCACTGAAGAAGAGTAATAATCTGCAATTTGTACTACACGTAAGGCGTGTCCGCCCTTGATGTGGTGAAGAGCTGTGATCTCGATGGAGCGTATGGCCTTTCAGGTGTGAAAAATGAGTTTGTAGGGATACTCTTTGTTCGAAGAGGGATTGTTAAGTTGGATGTCGAACAAATAATCCCACATCGGCTAGACATAAGGATGGTCTTGGGCATATAAGAATTTGGACAACTCCACTTAGAAGACTAGTTTTTTGAGATGATATCTCAGTGCGAACAGCTAATTTTGTTGATATGAGAGAGAGAGAGAGAGTAACCAGAGAGAAGTCGTTGCATGATGACTTCTTTTGGAAGTGTTTAAGGGGGTGTTTGGTTGCAAGGAAGTGAGCGGAAGTAAGAAAATGGGAAGTATAATTGCTCACTTCCCTATCTATCCAAACACCGGAAAAGGAAAATAAGAAAACCCCTTTTCCTTTTCTCTTTTACACAACCATTTCTTCACTTTCAGAGTGTTACAGTTAATTTTGTGGTCACGTAAATCTCATTTGTAATAAGTTGTAGCGCAAAACAGTTAATTTTTTGATCATGTAAATCTCACTTGCATTCTAATTACAGTCCATTTTTTTTTTTCTTAATTAATTTTTATTTTAATATTATTTTGCGGTCAACTTTGTGGTCAACTTTTCCACTTCTATTTCCACATTACCATCCAAATATCGGAAAAGACATAACATTTTTCAAATCACACTTCCCAACAACATCCAAACAGCGGAAAACTTACTAACCAATTCTCAAATTCCAAAGGGAACTATTGTCACTTTTCACTTTCTCACTTTCACCCTTAATCAAACTGGCCTTAATATGATGATAGATGAACGAATTTAACAAGAAAGCAAGTGGAACAATTTATAAGGGGTATTAATATTTTAATAGTGACTATTTAAATAATTCCTAAACAGGAGAACAAGCGAACCATGCCCTTCTTGGGGGCCCACCGCCATTTTTTTTTAAGTTATAATAATCACTTTGCAGAGGCCTCTCAAATGCTCGGTTGTTTACTGGTCAATGAAAATTTGATTTTCCTTTTTTGACTAAATTACAAAAAATTACGATTCCTTTCTTACTAAACTGTCATGGAATCTGAAAATTTGTAGTAAATAATAGTGAATATTCTTATTAAAAAAAAACTCCTTAACAACCTAAATGGTAGACATTAGATTACCGTTTGCCCTCTTTTTTGAATTGCATCAAACTACTCTGAAATTTTCATGTCCTTTCAATAAACGACATTAAAATCACATGAAAAAAAGAGTGACGTTAGAGAGACAGAGAGGGCAGAGAGGGAGAGAGAGAGACAGAGATGAGAGAGAAGTTGATTATAAATAGAAATAGGCTAGACAGAAAAAGTAACTCAAAGGGAGAAATAGATAGAAAAAATAGTTAGCAAGAGACTGTGGGTAGTGAGAAAGAGAACAGAAAAAGAAAATGGGTTTGAAATGAGTTAGTGATAAAATCTATGATCTATTAGTATAAAAGTCGACCAAATCGTGTGTGTGTGTAGAGAGAGAGAGAGAGAGAGAGAGAGATGGGAATCAGCTGACACAGGAGGCAACTCCGTTCTATGTCGCACTCCAAACTCAAGTTTTCGATTGAATTTTCAAGATCCGACCGCACATTATCATCTTCATATTCTAAGATATATGCACATAAAAATCATCTGATTTGTAGTTTGTTTACTTCATTTTCTTTGGGTTCAAATATTAACAGTTTTTTAACAGTAGAATAAAATGGAACGATTAGATCAATGTGTAAACGAATTCTAAATCATTTGATTTTTTATATGTGTGCATCTTAGAATATAAAGGTGATAATGTGTGGTCGGATCTTTAAAAAAAATTCAGAAGATATGATTTTTAAGTGCGACATAGGACGGAGTTGCCTCATGTGTCAGCCGATTCCCATTTTTCTCATATATATATATATATATATATATATATATATATATATATATATATATATCAGCCGACAGCTGAGAGTCCCTCTCAGCCTGGGGTGACGTGGCACATTATGAGCCACATAATTCGACAATCTAAAATGACGTTCCGCTTTTGAAAATAATTGAAATTACTAAAAGCTCCTATCGTTTGTCTTTTTCTTGGGATGATGTATTAGTTTATATTCTTTATTATTATTTTTTCTCTACTTTTATATGTCTATCTCTATGTGTCTTATCACGCTGTCAGATCTAAATTTTTGACTTATAAAGAATATCGTTCTAAAAAAGCGAGAGCGGGATCAGATATTAATTTTTAGTCTCAGATCTAGCTCTCCAGCAACTATTTTCACAAGTTCATTTTCCCTCAGGATGCCAGCTTCAATATTTCATCGTGATTTTTCTCTTCTTCTTCTTCCAAAGTAAGGCCTATCTGAAATTTTTTATCATTGAAAATATTGACCATTCGATTTAAAAATTGAAAGACAAGTAAAATACATATAAATATATAACCAATCTGTCAGAAATGCGACTGAAGTCGATGGAAAAAAATATTTAAAAGCTCTCTTTTCATCAGGACTGCGACTTTGGTCGCATTCATAATAATAAATTGTCAGATAAAATTGAATTCTGTGACCATAGTCGCAGTGTGAAATTTCATCTTCAAACCATTTGTTTTACAAGACATCGACCAAAGTCGCAGTCCAATTAAAATTTATTAATAAAAAGACTAAGACCTTGGTCGCAAAAATGAAAAATAAGTTCAAAAAGACTGCTATTACATAAGACTGCGATCAATGTCGCAGTCTTCTAATCATCTTAATTACTTAACTTTTGAGACATTGTTCACTGCTTCAATTGAATGTCTCTTATTTCATGAGAATGCGACCATGGTCGCAGTATCTTATTTAGATTACTTAATAAAAAAATACTATGACCAAGGTCGCATCGTTATCAAACAAAATATTCTCAAAGAGACTGCTGTTACATAAGATTGCGACCGAAGTCGCAATCTTCTAATCATCTTAATTAAATCATCTTAATTAATTAACTTACGAGATTATTGTCACTGCTTCCATTGACTGCGACTCTTATTTCATAAGATTGCGACCACAGTCGTAGTATCCTATTTAGCTTAGGAAGGTTGAAAAAATACTGCGATCAAACATTCTCAAAGAGACTGCTGTTACATAAGACTGCGACCGAAGTCGCAATCTTCTAATCATCTTAATTAATTAACTTACGAGATTATTGTCACTGCTTCCATTGACTGCGACTCTTATTTCATAACACTGCGACCACGGTCGCAGTATCCTATTTAGCTTAGGAAGGTCGAAAAAATACTGCGACCCTAATCGAAAAAATAAAAAAAGGCTACAATACTGCGACCAAAGGTCGCAATGTAAAACAAAAATAAATCAAAAAGTGAAAATAATATTAAAAAATTAAATCTAAAATTTTTCTTTTTAGAAACTGCGACTTCGATTGTAGTTTCAGAAAACAAAAAACAAATTGTTTCAAGTCGCGGTAATAGATTTTATTGTGATTAAAACATCTTTCAAAAAATTTTGATCTGTAATTTTTTTAGTGGAGGAACAGTTGTAGCAGGTTAAAAGTGAAACTAAGGGTATTTCAGTCATTAGGCAACGAAAAGTGGTTGAGGGTCTCCTTTTTATCGCCTAAATTTTTTACTTCTCTGCGGCTAATATGAAGCCACGTCATGCCGGCTGAGAAACTCTCTCAGCTGGCGGCTGAGGTACAGTAGCCCTATATATATGTGTGTGTGTGTGTGTGTGTGTGTGTGTGTGTGTGTGTGTGTGTGTATATATATGTATGTATATATATATATATATATATATATATATGTATATCAACCGACGGCTGAGAGTCCCTCTCAGCCTGCGGTGACGTGGCACATTATTAGCCACACTAGGAAGGACGGCCCGCCTATTAAAACAGTTGAAATTACTAAATGCCACTGCGGTTAAAGATAGTGGATCTGTATAGTTTATTAATTTTTTTATATTTCTGACGTTAGTCAATATTGTCACAATTATCTTTTAACTGCGACCAAATTGTGACCAACTGAATATGAATCGTGTCTCTTCAAGTGCAACTTCATCAAATCACGAAACAAATTTAAATGCTTCTTATTAAATCTTTTTTTGCTAGGTTTTATATATTTTAGGAACGCCCCTAAGCTCGTAGTGGTCAATAAAATAATTTCTCAATAGTTTTAAAAAAAAATTACGCAGATATTATATATTTTAGGAATGCGCCCAAGCTTGTAGTGGTCAATAAAATAATTTCTCAGTAGTTTTAAAAGCACCCTTTGTCGCAGTCTACAATTATAAATTTTTTTTTTTTACATATTGCATGTGAACAAGAACTTCGACTATGATCGCAGTGCTTAACGACAGCATGACGTGGATGATTGTTATGTTAGGTTAAATGTAATAACGGTGACTAAGAACTGATACTAAAGTCGCAGTTTACGTATTATTTTATATATTTGTTCTTCACTATGACTGTTGTCTCAGCCGCCTATAAACTATTTTTTTTTTACATATTACATGCGATCAAGGACTGCGACTATGGTGGCAGTGTTGAAGGACAGCAGTCGTAGTTTTATAATTTGTGATATACAGTGAAATATACTGATTTGAGAGGATTGCGATTATGTTCGCAGTATCATCTGTTATATAGTTTAATTTTGGACTGCGACCATGGTCGCTGTTATTAACTTTATTGAATGCAAAGCGATTAAATTATTTATGACTGGACAGCGACCGTGGTCGCAGTTTCATATGTAATTATTATCTGAGTACTGTGACCATTATCGCAGATAAGATGCAGAAATAATAACTATACGGCATTCTTTATATGTATTTTAAAAAGATGAAACATTATTTTACAGATAGAAGTAAATTTTATTTATAACATAATATGGTCAGAAAGAGACCTTACAAAAAAGTGCATTATATTGAATGCAAAGCGATTAAACTATTTATGACTGGACAGCGACCGTGGTCGCAGTTTCATATATAATTATTATCTGAGTACTGCGACCATTATCGCAGATAAGATGCAGAAATAATAACTATACGACATACTTTATATGTATTTTAAAAAGATGAAAGATTATTTTACAGATAGAAGTAAATTTTATTTATAACATAATATGGTCAGAAAGAGACCTTACAAAAAAAAGTGCATTAAAAGCTCTTAAAAGAAGATAAAATAACGTTGAATATCAAAAGATCAAGAAATCATAATCCTCGTCGTCATCACCATCATAAGCAGATTCGTCTTCTTCATTCTCTTCGTCTTCCTGTTCATCACTTATTTCCTCATTTTCTCCCTCATCGTCCGGCTCGCAATACTACTCAGTTTCTTCCTCTTTTTGAGGGTGCTTTGGTTCATCGATAAACTCCCAGAATGGATCGTCTCTATCAAGCTCTTCTTCTGATTCGTGTCGAGAAGAACCTGTAAAAGATATGCTCAAAGAAAGTGAGCCTCCAGCATCAGAGGACATGCTTTCATCAAGCATATATCTGTAAAGTGGCAGAGGAATAAGTTCGTCCTCACTAAGCCCCATGAAAACTTCATGATCCTCATGAAGAGGAGGATCAGATAAAATATTATTTGAAGTAGTGAGATAGTCAAAAGGAGTGAAGTCCAGACTGCTATCAGATTTACTAGAATACCCTGAAGAAAGAGGACCGGTGGGAGAATGATTGAAGTTGAAATCTGAGTGTTCAGAGGAAGAAGATGGAGAAGACACTATTTTCTGGAAGTTTGAAATCAAATTGAAAACGAAAAGCACAAATATTGTTTTTAGATTTGAGATAATATATTAATTACAAGTACTATAAAAAGGTCAATAATGTGAAACAACATGAATAGTAATAATAATTGTTATAGGTGACGGTTGAGTATTCGAAGAAGTGATAAAAAGAAATTAAATATTTAATTGAAGCAGTTATGGCGGGAGAATCCGAAGAGTTCTTTTTTTTCCAGAAGTTTATTATGTGAACTACAAACTAACTTTTTATAGAATGTTTTTCCTATATATTTAGATTACGTATGGTGCACATCTTTCCTTTATCGAGATTAATATTAGTGCATCTCTTTTTTGAGACTGTTGTTATATCACGGTAGATAGAATATTAATTACTTCAATTAATTCAGAGTAATTAATATAGTATTTTATAAGATGTGATATACGCGGACTGATCTCACGGTCGCATGGCTAATCTACTTTGAAAAACGATCAAAATTCTGTTACATAAGGCATGCGAAAAAAGACAGCGACTGTGGCGCGGTGCTAAACGACAGCATGTTTCGTCTGTTATTTCTATACGAATAAGGAATGCGACTATGGTCGCAGTCGTGATATAAAATTAAAAGTTATATATATTAAGTCTGCGACCATGGTCGCAGTGATCAAAAATTTTGTACTATGACTGCGACTATGATCGTAGACTTTGAAAATGATCAAAATTCTGTTACATAAGGCATGCGAAAAAAGACATCGACTGTGGTCGCGGTGCTGAACGATAGCATGTTTCGTCAGTTATTTCTATGCGAATAAGGAATGCGACTAAAGTCGCAGTCGTGATATAAAATTGAAAAGTTATATATATTAAGTCTGCGACCATGGTCGCAGTAATCGAAAATTTTGTACTATGACTGCGACTATGATCGCCGACTTTGAAAAACGATCAAAATTCTGTTACATAAGTCATGCGAAAAAAGACAGCGACTGTGGTCGTAGTGCTGAACGATAGCATGTTTCGTCTGTTATTTCTATGCAAATAAGGAATGCGACTAGGGTCGCAGTCGTGATATAAAATTGAAAAGTTATATATATTTTTTTGATTATAGTTTTGAATGCATGTGTACTGCGACCTGGATCTAATTTATAATATACATTAAGAATAAAACAATTTTTTAGTACCTTGACCGACCATAGTCGCAGTTCATTTTAAAATTGGATGAAATATTATCCAACCAATCTACAAATATTGTGACAGTTACGGAAATATCTGATTTATAAAATATCTGTAAAATTATTAACCATTGTATTTCATTATTTTTTTACACTGTACATTTGTAATAGAAAAAACAATATACGGCTGCCCCACATCAAATTTCATTTTTTCTATTCATTTCAGTTTCTTTTATTAAACCTAAATGAATTGAAAATAACACGAAATAAAATAATAAAAAATATATATAAAAAACAGTTTTTTTTATGTTTTTACACATGTTTTTTACTTTTCACTGCTACTGTTTATTTCTCATTATCTTGATTCATTTTTTTATCATTATAATTTCGATGTAGTAGAATTAGGAATTTTATAACTGTAGATATATTAAACAGAAGTTTTTCTGTAAATTACAAATATTTTAGAGAAAATTTGTTGTGGATGAGTTTTTGCTAGTTTAAAAGTAAAAAGGGGTATTTTGGTCAATTTGATTAACGATTCTTTAGGCGGGATTTTTTTGATTTTTTTGACGCTTACACTCTGGCACCAATATGTGGCTATATTCTGCCACGTCACCGCCAGCTGAGAAGCTCTCTCAGCTGTCGGTTGAGGTACAGTAACCCCACACACACACACACACACACATATAGGAAAATTTTCAAATGATAAACTTTCTCATAATAAGCTTCGTGAGAAAACCATATAAGAGAGATTTTATGGATGATCCGAACCGTTCATCTTGATCTACATACTCTAATTAGACTACCAATAAAAAATTACGCGATTTCAACTTTTTTTACCGATGCATCAAGTGACATCTTTATTCTACGGTGATATAACATATGTTTTGTAACCACTTGTTGTATGGGTAAAAAGGCTCGAACTCGCGTGATTTTTAATTAATAGTCTAAATAAAGTATATAGATCAAGATAAACGGTTCGGATCATCCACATAAAAGCTCCTATATAGTTTTCTCACGGTCTTCGTGTGAGAAAGTTTCTCACACGAAGACTACTATATATATATATATATATTCAATAAAGAGTGGAGTATATCGACCTGTTCTGTTAAAGAGGTAATAATAACTAAATATTATCCCAAAAAACTAGACAGAACCAAAAGAAAATTATACTTTTTTTTTACTAACCAAAAGTACCTTCCAAAAAAAAAACCATACAAATTATATCATATTATTCACTTTAAATGCTGCGAGTTGCCGTCTAAAGTAGCTTCACCAAATAGATTTATTACTGGATAAGTATGCTGCTGCATTTGTTTACCCAGAATCTCATGATCTCCTCCATTGCTAGCATATATGGAAGTAGGATAAAATATAGGAAACTATCATGATTTTTATTTTTTCCAAAAAAACTATCATGAACTTTTAAAAATGTATAAAACTACTGTAAACTTTGCTCTGATTTTCAAAAACTACCATCCGTCAACAGATGTTAAGTTAGCGGTCACGCGCATATCATATAACGATTTTTTTTAACTAATTTTTTAAATAAAAAAGTTAATTTTTGAAAAAGATGAGTGGTGGGTGGGGGTACCATCGGATGCGGATTATTCGCGAATATCTGCACCGAATCCATCTCCGACCGGGATACGGATATCATTTTTGCATATCCGTCAATATCTGTATCCATGTCTGTATTCGGAGGTTAGTGAGGATATGGATATGGTAAGGCAATATCCGATCTGAAATGTTGGTGCTTGATAATGATATATATATGAAAGAGACTATTTTTTAATGGGATGAGACAATAGATTTTGATATTTTGAGTTTGTGAAAAGTAATAGTAGAAAGTATTCGATTCTTTCAAGAGTAGCACGAGATATTTTGAGTATATCAACACTAACTGTGAGATCCGAATCGGCATTTTGCACCGGAGGTCGTGTAATCTATTACTATAGAAGCCGAATGATAATAGATATAGCGGAAGCATTGTTATGTACACAATAATATCATAGTATGTATAATATATTATATTGTTGTATATGAGATAAAAAGTAATATAAGTATATCCATTTATTTTATCCGTAACTGTAGCTATTTTGCAAATCCGATTAGCATCCACATCCGATCCACTAATATCCAATTCGTATCTGATATCCGATTTTAACGGATACGGATATCATTTTTTTACATCCTCTAATATCTGTATCCGTATCTGTATCCGAGAGTTAGGTGCGGATACAAATATGATAAAGACAATATCCAATCCGTATCTGATCCGATGGCACCCCAAGTGGTGGGGGTTAATTTTAACATTGGGCCATTTTTGTCAACTTTATCGTTAACAACATGGGGTAGTCTTTTGAAACTGACTAAGTTCATGATAGTTTTATGTATGTTTTAGAGTTCATGATATTTTTTTGAAAACGGAGACAAGTTGATAGTAGTTTTTTTTGCATTTTAGCCGGTAAGCAATTGCTTTTGTTCTAGGGTTTCAGCCTGCACTTGTGGGCTGGACTGGAGTTATGGGCTGGACCGAGATTCGTTGGACGGCATTTCAAAATGGCGTACATGGATACGGTGGGGGCCCAAAAGTAGCCGAGGTTTAAGGCCTATTCTCTCTTTTCACTCTTGGGCCAATTTGGTGCATATTTATAGTTCCTGCAGTTACGCGAGTCCCTCGAAAAACTTCAAATTTTCTTCGTGAATTTGAATCGATGCGAGTTCCAGCTGATTTGGATTTTTCTGTCCAATTCCTTCTTTCTTTCTTTTTTCCCCAATTTTGCAGTTATTTGGCTGAAAAAGTGCTCTCTCAACTCTTTGTTTCGATCAAGATTCATATCAGGTTTCGTGTACTTCTCACTTCCCAAATTTTACTGTCACCAAAAGCCCTAGGTTTTTGTACTGGGTATCGTCCCAATTATTCTCAAACAATTGCTGGGCATGTCAACTATTTATTGATTAATGCTAGATTTGGTTATTGCTATGAAATGATTTGCATTAAAAGAAATGTGAATTTGTTATGGCATTGCTTGGAGAGATGAGACTCCCATTAGATAGATTGGTTCGCCCAATTTACCCCAGAGTAAATCTCAGTTTCATCCTTTCTTAATTGGTGCTGTGCCTTGGGCAATTGTGTGTTTTTGCTCTCATGAATGATTCTTTTTGTTGAGATCAGAGTTAGAGAAAGATTGGTAATAAAAGTAGATTGTTTGAGCCAAGACTCTGAACATTCCCATTTAATTAGCTTGGTTATTATGGGCTGTGAAGTACTGTCTCATTAGCACTGAGGTTTGTATATCCCCCCTCGGTGACAGACTTCAAATTACAACTCACTTAGTAATTTCACTTTATCTTCGGTACAGCGTAAAGCTAGAGTAAAGATAAACCTCGGGCACTGTAGCGTGGATGGATCTCACACAACTTTCTTTTTCTAAATTTGTTTGGTTTACTTGGAAAATTGAGGCCAAAAGTTCAACTTTTCTCCACCTCGTATGCCCCCACTCACAAATTTTGCATTAGGGCCCGCACTCTTCTTGGTTCCATTTTACACTGTGCCAAACAGGCTCTTAGATACAAACTACCCGTTATGACGGAAAAGGGAATTTTTCGGATGAAACCTAAATTGTGTGCTAGGTTGTCATCTAGATATACCACTTTCCTACTGTGAATGAGCTTGTATTGGCCAGATTTTAGTCCGGTTTTGTTAATAGTGGCCGATAAACCAATTTGTTAAATCTTCATTATGGTTTTAAGGTTTTAAGACTTAAAAGTGTTCTATTTTTTATATTATATATATATAATTGAAAATTCTACAAACTGTTCATTGTTCATAAACTTCCATACATCATAGAATTACCAATTAAGATTGATCCTCCTGTTGTCTCAAGTAGATTGATGGAGAAATCATGATTGGATTTTTTTTAGTAAAGATAATGGCGTCTCCTATGGTCTTATGGATCTGTAGTCAACAGTTCTTTTTGATGCATCGTTGCTCGCTAAGAAAGATATGAAACACTAAAGGCATCATGTTTTAATTCTTTTTATTCTAATTCCTTATAAAGCTGTAACATCAATTTTCAAGATATTTTAAATTTTAACACCACTTTTACACTTCTCAGATATCCCATACATATACATGGTACATGCTACAGTATAATTGTCTTTCATATCAAATAAGAGAATATATTTGTCAAATATATTATACATTTCAACAGTAACAATTAATATAAAACTATAGTAGTCATAGGATTTGTCTCTTTATGAAAATGAGATACATTACATGGGAAAGAAGAAAGAAATGAAGAGCCAAAAGATCAAACTGCAAAAAATTTGCACAAAGTTTTTTTTTTCCCCCCATACTTTAGAAGATTCTCACTAAAACCCTCTCAAACAGTTGTTTAAAATCTTAAGAACCATTATGAATTTCATTATTCTATGTTCTCCATATCCTCAGAAAAGAAGGAAAACTTATCACCCGAAATCAAAATCACTATAAAGATGAAATCTTTGTGCTACAATTTTCTGTTAACTTGAAACCTATCACTTTAACTCATAAATTTCACACACCTACATGTTTTTATCTTCTAAATTGGGAAAAAATCATTGCCTAGCATAAATTCGCCCAAAAAAAAAATGAAACTTTTACAAACTTTTAAGTTCTTTTCTTTTCTTTCTTCATGTCTTCATCTTGCTCCATGCCCTTCAATGCCCGTTCTCATCTAAAGGATGAGGAAAATAGACTATTCACCCTCTTTCAATTAGTAAACGAACAACGACTAACAAGAAAGGCTTTCTTTTCCAACTTATAGAATTTAAGTTGGGAATAAGTAAGATGAAGATTTCAAAGGTGAATCGGGAATTCGGTAAGATTTTAAATATTGATGTGAAAAAAACCCATTGCACAAATGTATAATTTTTTTTTTTAATATTACATACTAATTTTTTAGTTCAATTAAAAATTACTTGCGCTTTTTATTCATGACAGTTAAAAAAATTTAAAAATGTATATTTTGATCTGCATGGCCTTGTGGTGATACGTCCACTTATGTTTGAGTTAGCATATTAATATCTTTGTGCTTGTGTTTATATAGGCTGTGGGGTTTTATTGTCATTTTTTTTTATGTTCTTATTCTTGATGTTATTACCCTTACTCTGCTGTGAAGTATGTATTTCTTATGGATATTGTATCCGCATATCAATTGTTATGAACAGATGTGGCAGTGCATTCAATTGTTTTTATAGACTTTTTGTTGGTAGATAATTTTGGTGAGTTTCATTATCATGTCATGTCTTTAATATGCATGCACACCCAACCCATTCGCGTGCACTCACACACACGCGAGCGCGCGCGCGCACATATATTTGTTGTTGTTCATGATCATGTCCTGACAATACCTTAAGTTCTTAAATTTGTCATATCTGTATGTTCGTGTCATGTTATCCATGTTGAATTGGGATTGCTTCCTAGAAGCTAACAAGAATGTGGTGTCTGCGCCCAATAGAATCATGCAACAAAGATTTGTTATTGTCCATGCCCATGTCCTGTCAATACCTTAAGTTTTTTTTGTGATATCTGCATATCGTGTGATGATATCTGGTTGAAATGTTTTTGCTTCCTGGTAGCAAGGCTGTGGTGTATGCACCGACACGGATCATGTAAATTGTGTCCACCCATTACTGAGTGTTTAAGGGAAGCATTTGTCAAGAAGATGAATGACATGACCGAATAGAGAACTGTGAACTAAAACATACTTGTCTCTCAGTTTTATGGCTGCTTCTTGTTGATATGCCCTGTTTTTGGGTGTTGTTGGTGTTTGTATTTCATTGATGAGATTATCCTGCTGCCTGTAGCTTTAAAGGAATTGATGTGCTGGAAAATTGTGTCATCTGATAGCCTCTTCTTTGTTATTCCCTTTTTCTGGAATTCCTTATAAACTTTACCCACTCATGTTGACATTAATAAGGCCTCATTATTTCTCAGTCAAGTGAGCCTACATAAGACCAAAATGATTCCAACAACCATATTTAATTAGGCTATTAAGCATTGATCTTTTTTGTGGTGGTGCCCTTCGGCTTGAAAAGTATTAGTCTGTATACTCTTAACATAAGCTTCCACGCGTAAAAATAAAAATACGGAACCATTAATTCAAGAGTTAGAATTTTGCAGCAATTGCTAACCGAAGCAGGAGGGATCATTGCATAAACAAAAAATATGTTTACATCACAAGTTCACAACCATACGAGAATAACAATTTTTATTCCAAATCAGACACTTGAACGGACACGCCATTGAGTTTCTGCAACCTGTCAATTTTATGCATAAGGTCCAGCGAAGCATCAGACTGTTGGGTACTAAATGCTACTCCTAGATTGATATTTTTATATGTAGACATTGAAGGATGAAGGTTTTAATTTATCACATCCAAGACACCCACCAAAGACTTCTAAGAACAGGGTCAAAGATTTCTAAGAAGAGGAGGCTTGAACAACCTTATTATGAATTAGATAATTGGTAATAATTGTGAATCCCATGCTTAAAATGCATTGATAACCTGAGGAGCCCTTCATATTATTATATTTATGTGCAGTGGACTGCACCTTAGGAGTAACAATAAAAGCATTTGGTGATTGACAATAATTCTATTCATTAACATTTTAGGTGCTGACTATTATTTGTGAGTTAGTCATCAAGCTGAAGTCATCTGGAAACAGACTTCTTATGAAGTTTCAACTGCATGTTAGCCTCACGAAACCTAATACTAAAGTTTATTTCTGTAAAGTTTATGGATTGCTGGCTGATTATTCCTAGATGTCGTCATTAGGTTGAATCTGTTGAAAATCTGTTACCGGTATTGTAAACCTAATGCTCAAATTTTATTGCTGTATGGTTTACTGAGTATTGGCTACTCATTTCAAGGTTCTTTCATGAGAATGAATTTATCTGAACTATGTCGATGAAATGCGTCTACATCATCATCCTGGTCTCTCATAAACCTGCAATACTATGGGCAACTTCTACCTAAATTATGTCAGATATGATTCTGAAACCGCTCGATTGTATTCGATTCCAATCACATTGTATATACAAGCAGTTGTTGTTAAAGTAGTCAGCAGCAGTCAAGAATGTAGGACGAGCTGCAGGCATGTTCAATTGTGTTAAAGGTGCAAGAAGGTTAGAAGCCACCAAACTTCTCTTTTCTTCTTCTTTGGCCTTTTGGAACTTTGGAACAGTTTCTTTTCTTCGATTATCCTGTTGAAATGCCGGGAGTTCTGAACTTTTAGGCAACTGATTTGTGTCTCTTTGAACTTACTTTCTGCTCTCTTTTTGTTCCAGTTATCACCCCTCAACACACTATGATTTGTTTCCACATGTTCTGTTTTCTTTGTATGTTTTCTATTGATTTTGTAGAGATTTGGGCTGGCCTCTCTTTCGGTCATTCATCTGAGTTTCCTATTCCTCAATCTAGTTATTGTAGTTTTGCAACTGCAGGAGCATCTCCTCTTTTCTTTGGTGTTATGGTGGTTTAAAATCTTGTTTCAATATCGACTGATGTTTTGAGTATCAAAATCAGTAATATCCCCTGTTTTAAATATCGGCCTAGTCGGTCGAGATATCATCCGATATCTCCTTTTTTACTTGTTGCCAATACGATATGGGAAAATCGTTCGCCATATCGTTTGCAGCAAAAAGTAGCCAATATTTGAAATATCGGCCGATAAATCGCCCGATATTGGCCGATAAATCGCCCGATATGAGATAACTTATTTATTGCACAATTGCGTGCAAATGTACATTGTTTTTTATGTCTTTGCGAGTATATTACATCATTTTATTAGGTAGATGATATCTATGACTTTAAACTAACTTTTAGTTATCAATATTTCATTATATATAGTGTCTGATATGAACGCCCGATATGCACGCGTATCCTCGATATCTCCTCCGATATCCGATATGAAAAAACCCTCATCCGATGCGATCCCGATATCCGATATTTAGAACCTTGCTAATATCTGCCGGCAATAACTTCAATATCGGCCATGTTGGCAATTTCGGTCCCGATTTAATTAATACAAAACTAGTTCATACAACTATTTGCATTGATGTGATTGGATTCGCAACAGGTCAAGGATTTTGACGATGGTTTAAGATAGATTTTCATCCCAATTAGGTAATTTGCTACCATAGCTTAGAATTTAATATGGATGTGTACATGGCACATCCTTGTGTGTTTATAGTAAGCAAAATTTGTTTTTGAAATATAAATTGTAGTCGCCCGGTGCAAGCGGGATTTAAACTCAGAGCTTTTGCCACTGCAGAGAGATTTATCTACAGTTGAAACTCGCGTGTTGGAGATTACTTCTCTCTAATTATTTATGTTTTGCCAAATAAATATTCTTGTTGAAAGGTTGTGAATTCATTCTCTTCATCTCCAATAAGTGAAGGGGATTTTAATGAAAAAGGCACACTATTAAAGACTTATAAAGCAGCTAGGAGAAATAACTAGGATTACATGACAAAAAAGATTTTCCTTCACACAGCTTCTTCCCTCCAATGGTGAACCAAGTAGGATTATGTGACAGTCAATTTGCATATACTTTTTCATTTTGTATTATTATCACAAATATTTGCAAATTGTTACCTCCCAAAATCTAACATGAAAATTAGAAGGCACTTGCAAAGGTTACATGTAGCTTTTGGATTGGAGAATCAGATCTGACCGAAGACTTCGAGAATATGCCAAAGCATATTCCCAAAACCTTCAATTATTGTTACGAAACGCATTTTTATTCATTTCGATACCGTCATCAGCCATTAATTACAACTCAGCCCCCAAAATAAAAAAAACGAATTAATCAGTAAATTAAATAAAAAAAAGAGGAAAAAAAACGGATCACGCACAGTGCGGCGACAAGAACGCCGGCCGGTTACCGGCCACTGGCTCGTAATAGAAGGGCGCCGCCGGGTGCTGCCACGTGGCCCACTTCCCCGCTCGCTCCAATTCCTCCGCCGCCGCCTTCTGCTCGTCGGATGGCCGCCGCGTGTCCTTCGGCGTCGCCTCCTCCTCAGCCGTCGAATCCCAGTGGCGGGGGAGTGACACGATGTCGAGCGGCGAGAGCAAAGGGATCGCGACGTTCCACTCGGCCACGCTGGAAGCGGGAGGGGCAGCGACCTGGATCGAGGAGGGGGCGTGCATCTGCAGCCTGCTCCGTTGGCGGGTCAGCTTACCACCGGTGCTGCTACCCTTCTCTGCCATCGATCGAAGAATTGCAAGCAAGTTGTATTAAAAAAAACACTCAGAAAATGGAATTGGAATCGGGGCAGTGATTCAGTGAGTAAAATTGAGAGGGCGAAATGATGAGAGAGAGAAATTGGGGATTTTTGGGAGATTATATAGAGCTAGGGGAGGATAAGAATTGGGGGGCTTTCGGCGCGCGTGTGGGAGGTGATGCATATGGGCCCCACTTTCTTCTTTGACTTGTACTTTCCTGTTTATTTTATTATTAAATTCTAATTTTTTTTTTTGTCAGTGTTCAACAAGTGTGTGAATGTCGTAGCTTGAATTAACTTTAGGATTTTCTTTTATACATAATTCTAGCCCTTGACGCTGTCAAGGGTGCGCCAGTGCCCAATTTGGTAAAAACTTAAACCTTTTATTTATTTATTTTCTTTTTGTCATATTCTATCAAAGGTTTCTGACGTAAAATCATAAAAGGAAATACATGTAATTTTTTCAATAAATGTAATAATAATATTTAGGGATACACACACAAGCATATCTGATGCTGTCATAGTACATGATTAGTTTGTACTTTGTTCCACACTAATGCATGAAAATAGGATGGAATTTTCCAATTTTTTCGTTGAGAAAAGAATACAGAAACAGTGAGCTTAGTTTAATTTGTTAACGACTCATGCTACATGAATGAAAGTAGGTTCATTGCATAAAAGTTTCAAATGGATTAATAAACTTTGCCCTGCAAGTGCGAGCAAAATGTAGAACCGCACGATTGATTTATATTTTATAGCTGGGTCTGATGTAATCTGAAGTTGCTTCTATCTAAATATATTTTGTGTGGATTTAGAGTAGATTGTGTCAGCCACTCAGGTGGCAACAGCTGGGCTAAATGTTGATAAGATATTAGTCGACAGGTGAACCCAATTCTCTAGGTACCTAATTATGTATTAGGATTTTAATTAGGACACATAATTAAGATTCAAATATGGAGAGAAGGTACTTAGAGGTTAGAACTTAAGTATGGACCCTAATTAATTTATATTGGAAAAAGTAATTTCTAAATGTGTTATAACTAAGGGGCCCAATTTTGACCTCACTCGTCAGGCCCGGTTCGGAGTTACCTGGTCTGGGTTTGACTCATACGAGCACAAGTCGTAATCAGGTCAACATATCTGTCTCGATTATTAAACAGGTCGGATCAATCCGAACCCGTCAGACCCGCCTGACTCGATTATTCTCTATCTTATTCGGCCTCTCCCCCGCCTCTCGCGGCCCGCTCCACCCTCTTGGCCTTCCCTCTCGCCTTTCTCGTCGTTCCCTCCGCCACCAAATTGCCACCCCTAGTGATAACCAAAGTAAATTTCATATGTAATTTTCTGGATTGGTCCACGGAGGATTGTTGCAATTTTTTTCTCCCCCTTAAAGGTTCAATTTTTATTTTTATTATTTTTTAAAGGTTTTCTATTCTAATTTGAACTGAAAGCTTCTCACAAATCATTTCTAATCTTTTACCATTTGAACTAGGTGTCAGGTACAAAAGTACACATTGTCATATCTTACTGTATCGATTTTATGGGGTTAATTACGTGTCAAGTTGATATCCAGAGACTGAAATTTTAAAAAATAGGAGAGAGAGAGAGAGAGACTCTATCTTCTCTTTGCTGCTGAGCCCACAGTATTTGATGATTGAGGGAGGGGCCTCAATTATTCTGCTGACTGTGCACGTGCAATCAGAGAACAGCAGTCCAAGAACGCAGCAACTTTTCGCTGTTGTTTGTTTGACTGGACCCCACGAAACTTAACTTAGCATGCGCTTTGATCTCTATTTTGGTCGGGATTGGTTCACTTTTTTCTAAGATTAAGATTAGTAGACGTATCTTCACTTCAAATTGAAGAAGTTGAGGTGTACGTATTTTGTTTGATTGATTGATGATGATTTGACATCATTTTTTACAGGCACTGTAGCTAGGGTGAGCTCGGGTATAATTCACGTCTCCGAACCGAACTGTTCTAGTCTGGTCGGATTTCAATTTCAGGTTCCGAAGTTCAAACCTGACCGAATCAACCCAATTGCAAAATTCCTTTAAACAATACTGTATTCTTATCCCCAATCTTTTCCCAATCTCCTCGCGTTCTCCACCCCTTCGTTGCTTTGCACCTCTAGCCGCCTCCTCTTCGGGACCCTACATCCCGATGGAGCTCCAACGTCGTCAACGGAAGTCCAGGCTTATCGATGAAGCTCTGACGCTTACAAACAAGCACCAAATGTGATCTGTACTTTGACGAGGAGACGGTGAGGACAATGAGGGCAACAAATAGTCCCGTTGTTGTGATTTGAATCGAACAACTAGTCTCACATGACATGGACATGATCTTGAGTATATAAGAATTTGTCTCCACCTAAAAAGCTAGTCTTTTAGTATGATGCTCTAAGTCCTTCAGATGAGGGCAACAATGAGTCCAAACTCTAGGTGCCCTCGAGATCTACTAGCTCGCCTCGCGTTAAATCTCTCTCTCTCCTCTCTCGTAAGTGATTCTCTCTTCTCCTCTAAATTTAAATTTGTTTGATGTTTGTTAGTTTAGAATTGGATCTGTATCTATGTGAATCTACTTGTAGATGTTTTGATCCCTTCTTGAACCGAGCAAAGATTGCATTTTGGTGGAATGTTTTTGTGTTTTTTTTTTTTGTTTGTTTTTTGTGTTTGCGTGATCTTGCCAAAGCCTCTGGCTACAACAATCCTGCTGCAAACGATGGTTGCATAAAATTTGTATCATTGAGTCTTCAAATTTCTCTTTTTTTGTTTTTTTATTTTAGTTTGGTTCCGTTTGGTTCCGCAAACCTTTTGTTTTGGTTTTTGTCTTCAAAACAGAAACAATTGAACCGAATCAGTCGGTTCGGTTCTTCTAATCGACAAAAGTCATGCCGAATTGATCCATGCTCACCCCAACTATAGCCATGCGTGTGCTGCCATCACAGACCCATCAGGGCACCTCCGCAACACTCATTTTTGCCTAGGCAATGTGTTAAGGCTCACACGAAATCTTGCAAAAACACCCGGGCTCCACACTGCCCAGTTACAAGCTTAGTTACGAGAAGCCACAGTTCAAGCCCGGGATTTTTGATCAAAAAAATCTCATTGTGCCTATTGCCTGGGCAAAATGGTGGAAGTGCTCTAAGGCTTTGTTTGGCACTATTTATGCTCTTATGCTTGCTAACTTTTAACTCTCGACAAACGAATGATTTTTGGCAAGAATTAGAGATGTGCAAAGTTGTCTTGGAACGGGACAATTTGGAGGCGTTTTCAAAAGAATTTGTAGGTTTAAGAGGAAGAAGATGAAGTTTATAAATTTTTAGGATTTTTTTTTTTGAAATACCTCGAAGAGGACGAGGAAGAAGATGAAGTTTGAGATTTGATTTTGATTTTTGTCTTTTTTTTCTTTTTCTTTTTCTTTTTTTAAGTCGGTAATGTGGACAAAGTAGAATACATTTGAGATTTTTTGTTTGAAAAGAGAGAAAAAGTTGATTCCCGAATAAAAAAACAAAAGTTGAAATTTATATGTTTTTTGGTTTTTTGGCCCCTCCTTTTTAGGAGGGAAGAGATGAATTTTGTTGGTCTTCCCGAAACTTGTTAGAAATTTCTCCTGAAAGAACTTTCAAATTATTTTGGAGGTCAAAGAACTCCTTAAATTTTATCAAAATTTTCAGATTTAGTCAAAAATTTGAAAATATTTCTCAAATTTTAAATCACTAAATTTTAAAATAAAGTATTTACTATTAGATAGATTGAAAAAAAAAAAATTCATTATGTTCTTGTATGTGAAACAAAAGCAAAGTCTGAATCTCATGATTAATATAATTAAATTTTATAAATAAAAATGTTTCCAAATCCACATCTTGAAATATAACTTTTTTGCAGTTAAAAAAAAAAATGAAAATAGCTAAAATTGCTAAGTGCCATTTGAAAAGTTTTTTCCCAAGTCTTTAGTACTAAGATAAAACCATAACATAATTTCAATTGTTAGGAGTAAAATCATCAACTACTAAAAAAAAGTCAACACTATTACATCTAACTCTTTTTATTTCTTCTAACAACTTTCTACTTGTAGGCTGTTTGTTTTAAAAAAATGAGCTGAAAAGTGTCATGTATCTTTTAATTTGTGGGCCTCATGCACTTTTCTGTGACATGTGTGTTTGGTTGACAAAAAGTGAGGGCTGAAAGGATCAGTTTGAGCATGTCAATTTTTCTCTTTCAAAATTGAGAGAAAAACATGAAAAAACTGACAGCCTCTCTCCATTTGTGGGCCCCGCAAAAAAATTTAGCCCCACAAAACACCATGTTTGTTTCCTCTACGATTTCTGATTTTGCCAGATTTTCAACACCCACTTTTCCAACCAAACAGGCCCTTACTGTCAACTCTTCCTAATTCTTTCTTTAATCTGCTCAATGCGCTACTCCTAATTCCTACCACCACTTGCTGAATGTTCCTTAGGGTCCCAGTGTAGATTGGAGTCGAGACTGCCATTTTCGTTGCCCGTCACTGTTTCTTGGATTTTTCTAGCCGAGTCCACAAGAGAAAATATTGGGCTATGTTTGATTTGGGCAATGGGCACCACTGTTGTGGCCCAGAATGAACTTGCTCTGGCCTTAATAACGATCTCCTCGCCAAGCCTGTCAATGGGCTTCATACTGGCCCAACTGTTCCTTAGGCACGGTGGCTTCACCGTTGTCAGCCTAGCTTGTTCCTGGGGCTGTTTGGTTAGAGATGGAAGTGAGAAAGTGAGAGGCCTCGTTTCTTACTTCCGTTGTCCATTAAAACACTGGTAAAGAAAAATAAAAAAAAACCTTTTTTTCTCCCTTTTTTCTCTTTTACACAACTATTTTCTCACATTCAGGATATTACAATTAATTAATTTTGTGATCATGTAAATCTCATTAGTAATAAGTTGTAACTCAAAATAGTTAATTTTATGCTGACGTAAATCTCACTTGCAGTCTAATTTTTTCATAATTAATATTTATTTTAATATTAATTTGTGATCAATTTTTTCACTTCCACTTTCACATTACCATCCAAACACCAGAAACGACATTACTCCAACTACACTTCTCAATTATCATCCAAACACTGGTAAAGAAATAAAAATTCTCATTTTTTAAAAGGAAAAAAAAATTTTACTTCCCACTTTCTCACTTCCAACAACTTCCGGACATCCTAATAGCTCCAAAATCAATTTACGGCGCCCTCTTTCTTGGGGCCCACTGCCTTCACAACATGTTGCTAGGATTGTAAACGGCTCGGTTGGTGTTACCATATATGTCTTTTTCTTATAACAGATGCAGATAGTGTTTGAATATTGGTCTTATTATTCATATTTATTTAAAATGAATTCAGATTCTAATCGAATATGAATATAAGCGGGGAAAATATTGAATATATCCAATAATTCATTAGGAAAATAGGTTCAAATTTTATTTTGGACCATTTTACATTAAAATAAATAAATATGTCAATTCACATGGTTTGTGGTACTAAATTTAACTTTAAACACATGCATCAAAACATATTTTTTGAATTTTCTAACATGTATTCGGTTATTCGAATATTCATTCGGATATTTCAGATAGTTCATCACTCTCCGTACTCGTATCTATAGTTCAAACAGAGTGGATACCAATATCCATATTTCTCAAATTTTGGATACAGATGCGGGTTCGGACCGGATTATTTGTGTCCATTTACATCCCTATCTGTTGCTAGCTCCATGAAATATTATGTATCCAAGATCCAAAGCTAGCTTCCACTGTTTCTACAAGTAAAACTTGGCATCTAAAAGCAAAAAAATTGACATTCATATATTAAAAATAAAATTCGCTTCGACAGACTAAAGTGTCTTCAATATTCCCAGGCAACGGCAGCTTATGCTATATATTTACACTGACAAATGAGAATGTAACAATTTTTCTTTTTCACAAAGAATTGAGGAAACTATATCACAGTTTTAATCTTCTTGTATGGACAAATTGGCGAGCAAATGGATGCTTCTGATGTATCAAGAGCTACGCTTTTAGAATGGATGCTTCCAGGAGAATGGTTCTCAGAATCAAGAACCTGTTTCTACTAAGAAAACTAGACCACAAATGAACACAACGAGCAACAGTCAGTTAATCCCATAAAACTTCAATTCTATTGGCAAAAAATCACATCAATTGCCAAGAAAAAACCCGAAAGTGCAAATTTTGACATCACAACTTGATCTCTTGCAGCAGCTTTGAAGACTCCATTCCGGGGGGGGCCTCTGCATATCTTTGGGGAACAGAAATTGCCACCCAAAAAAGGAGGAAGGCACCCTGCAATTAATTACAAGTGTGTCATTATATTTTTGGATACAGATACTGAAAATATCAAAATATTCTTTCCTCTTTTCCTTCTTCTTTTTCTTCTCAGGTGACTCATCCTCCCTCTCCGGCCTCCCCCTCGCTGATGCACCCCCTTCCCCGTGGCCCCCTCCTCCCTTGTCCAGCCAACTCTGACCGAACAGAGGGGGGAGGCCGAGAAGATCGCCGGGGGGGCTGCGAGGGAGGGGGGTGGGAGGATGGGGGGGTTGGGGGGGGGGGGGGGGGTAGTGGGGGTCGCCGACAGGTTGGGGGTAGAGAGAGAAAGGAAGAGGAGGAGAAGAGGGTATTTTGAATATTTTTAAAATTTTTTGAGGTATCTTTATCAGACTCATAGGTTCCTTAATTCTTAATTTTTGATGGGCCTCTCTAATTTTTTGGGTGGCAATATCCGTTCCCATGTCTTTGTGTCCATCTTAGCTCCTCAATACGGGCAGTCCTGACTTCCTCATCAGTGAGGGCTCCAGTAATAATGCGATGTTTCCTCGCCTGCACCTGCTGCATCCTTTCTTCCACTGTGCCCTAAATCACAGAGAATAGTTGAGATTTCAGAACCTGTTTGTTTCGCCGCAAAACGTTGCAAGTCGTAAGTCGTAAAATAAGAATGGGAAAAGTGAACTGAAGTAGGGAAAATATGTTGTGTTTTACGGTATTTGGTTGGTAAAGTGAAAGTATAAATGGGAAAGTATATTGTGTTTTATGATATTTGGTTGGTAATGTAAAAGTGTAAGTGAAAAAGTTGAGTACAAAATTAACTGTAGCAGTGATTTAAATATTATAAATACTATTAAATTAAATCTACTATTGCAAATTAAATTATTTTAATAAATTTTAGATAAAATATTAATAATCTTAATATTTTATTTATAACAATAATATTAATAAATATTAGTATAATTAGTAAATATTACTAAAATATTAACTAAATAAATAATATAAAATTTTAAGAAAATCTAACATTAATAAAATTTTAAGAATACTAATAAAACATAAATATTAAAAAATGTTAAGAAAAATAATAAAATATAGTTATAATATTATAATATTTAAAATACTTGAAAATTTATTATAATATTATTGTAATATTATAAAAGTATAAAATTAACAAAGTAAAATATAATTATAATTTAATAATAAATTATTATTATATATTATTATAATGAATTATTATTACAATATTAACATAATAAAATAATAATATAATAATAAAGTATATTATAATATTAATAAAGTAATTATTTATATTAAAAAAATAAATAATTAAATATATAATAATTTTATATTAAAGTATAATATTGTTATAATAATAAAATATCAACTTTAAATAAAATAATATAAAATTGGTATAAGTATTAATAAAATAATAAAGTATTAAATACTAATATTAAATAAAAAAATGTTGAATTAAAATAGTAAAATATTAAATATTAAAATAATATTAAAATAATAAAAACTAAAGATTAAAAATATAAAATAATTAAATAAGAAATTAAACACTATTAAAAATATTAAATATTTAATAATATTAAATTATATATTGATTATCAAGTAACTACTTTGAATTGCAAATGTACTACAAGTGAGATTTACGTGACCACGAAATTAACTGTAGCAACTGCAAGTGGGAAAATGTGGGTGTAAAAGTGAGATTTACATGATCACAAATTTAACTGTAGCAACTGCAACTGAGAAAAATGAGAGTTATATTTTGCAACTTATTTTTCAGCGAAACAAACAGCGAAAAATGGAAAAGAAGTTTTATGACTTACGACTTGCGAAGTTTTGCGGCGAAACAAACAGGCCCTCCCCCACAGTCAGAAGACAACAATGGGCCAAAGAAAGATTGAAGAAACTTGAAGTCATTGAATTATTCCATCACCTTAACAATGAACCTCCTCACTCGGACCTGCCTTCTCTGCCCGTTTCGGTGAATCCTCATGATTGCTTGCTCCTCTACTGCAGGATTCCACCATGGATCTTATATTTTGCAAGGAAATAAAAATCAGACAATAGGAACGTCTCTCTGCATGCTGTTATGGTGTCAAGGGAATTATTACTATCAGGAAGACATTTGATGCAGCAGCCAGACTTAGTTCTACACCTCCTGCCTTCAGCGACATTAACAAAACCTGCGATTTTAGAACAAATGGCAGCCAAGGTTAAACTAGGAGTACAAGCGAACTTTCGTGAGAAATTACTATAATTTGCATGAAGGATAGGAGGGAGGAAACTAGTAGTTACCGTCTTTTATCTCTGCTCTCACTGAACTCCGTCAAAAAAACCCTTTCCTTGCTCTTTTGTGTCAGCTTCCCATCAAACCTCAAATACCCAATCCTATTACTGTTAAAAGGGATCTCAAGCAAATCCAAGAATGAGGCCCTGATGGGGACATCCAAGCGGCTTTCGGGACAGAGGAATCAACATGCCTAAGGATATGTCAAGTTACAATTAATTAGAGTCTGTATTTTTATTTTTATTGAGTAGAGCATTGTTATGTTGAAAGAGCCGTGAGTCCTATAAGTTTATAAAGACAACAGTCAATGAAGTAGATTAATAAAAATTTGAAATTAATTTTGTAATGGAAATTATTTTTTATAAATTCAATTCAAGTAAAATTTGTGTATGAATCTAAATTTTAGCTATTCTCGTTGCCTTGTATCCCCTCTCAATCCTTATCTATACTCAAATATCCCAATCTCTCAAATATCCCTCCACTATTCCCAACAAAAAAAAAAGAAAGAAAAAAAGAAAAAAAAACACATACACAAGAGAAAGCCTAGCATCTGCTACCCAATTCCTTGTCTTCTCCCATGTCTCTTCTTCACCTCACGCCAGAGAGTCAAACCCCCAGCAATTCCAAAGTTGCCTCCCCTCTCGACCACTCCCCTGCCCTCACATCTTCACCCCGCTTCCCTCCCTCTGCACTCATTCTGAGAGAACCATCAGCTCCAACAGTAACCGAAGATCCCCATAGGTTCAGATACCACCCTCGCCCCTGCGTGCCGCTCGTGCGTGTGCATGTCCGTCCTTCCTCGGCTGCCTGTCTCCTTCGTCCTTTCGACTTTCCCCTCATCTTGGTCGTCAACAACCTTCCCATCTGTACAAGCAGATCTGAAGCACAACGCCCTCTGCATCGCACAAAGACAGCCCTTCTCCGGCAATCTCTCCATGTTGTCGAGCCTGACCCACGACAACATCAAACACAACAACTATTAGCGAGCCTACAGTAGCAATCCACAAAGCAATAGAAGATCACGAGTAGCAGTCACCTGAAAGTAAGAAATTTTATTTTCAGCACTTGGAATATCAGTTGAATTACACTATAATTTATTCTCAAAATTTTTAACAATATTTTGGGTTGTCAAGTATAATCGTGAGATCGTGTGTTATCTTGTTTGTTAATGTTTATTATCTATTGATCCTGATATTATGAAAAAGACTGTTCAAGACAACTGAATATTGTGTTTGAATTTGTTAAGAGTTGAAGCATTTAAAGTACAATTGCAAATGATCAAAAACTCCATCTTGTAACATTGTTAATTTTATTTTATTTTCCTATCCAAGATCATAAGTGTGGCGAAACATTATAATATTCAAGTTCATCACTAATTAACCCCACCACATGTCTTTCGTTTCACATCAGCTTGGTATCAGAGTATGATTTAGGTGGGAAACTTGCATTAGGTCTAGAAAAAAATTTGAATTTTTATTTTAGGCATTTATTAGAAAATTTTGTTTTTATTTTCTTTTGCATACAAAAAAAAAAAAAAAAATTTGCATCTTGTAACTCTCATTGCACTCCTATGAATTTCTAGCTTACAGTAATGCTTGCTGACATAATAGCTAAACTTATGGCCATGATCCAAACCTTGGATAGGATCACCACCAAAGTTGAGAAGAGGTCTGATAACCATATTTATCCCGTGAATCTGTACATCTCAGATGAACTAATTCAAACCGTCGTTGCTAACAACGACAGACTAAAGAGAGGTATTCCGGTGATTAGACTCGACCCTAGAAGAATCAAGTCTGAAAATCTTATTTTTCCAGTAGTCATGTCTGTGATAAAGGAGTTTAGTGACAGGGACTTCTCCAAACTTAGTCCCACGATAAATTTTACATCTGTCAAGGGTATGAGCATATTGCTACCAACTGTCCAAGCCTTAAGATTACCATCAACGACAAAGTTTCCATTGAAGCCTCTAACCATGTTATCACTTTCTTCCCGAAAATCACTCCTGTGATTAAGGAGTTTAGTTTTGTTCCCCCGGCTGTCACGACTATTGTCTTTTTTATTGCTGCCGCAACTACCTTTCACCCTTTCCCTTCTCCGGCTCTATTGTCGACACCACCTTCATCGCCTCCTTTATTGTCAACCCCTTACCGTCGTTACTTATTTCCCTCCTCCTTTATTGCCGGCACCATTCCCTTCCCCCTTGTGGCATATATTAGGTCGAAATTCAAAGTTCCCCACTACTATCCAACACGTCACTAATTTAGTCACAAGAGCTAGACTTCACAGCTAGTAGTGCCATAGGGTAGATCCTATCAAGCATGCTGAACTTGAATAGCAAACTGATGAGTCACCACTAGAAAGCAAACAATAGTGCCTTATCTTAATAGACACTCACATTCAAATCAAGCAGTGAGCACCTTGATAATCTCAGAATTGATGGATCTCGTCATTGATGGCTGCTCAGATGGAAGCTATCTCATTGATGATCAAGGAGTAGGGCGTGGGAAGATCAGAATCATCTACTAATGGCTCCATTTTGAGAGGAATGGGAGGAGAGAGAAGAGAGATTTTAGAAAAGGAGAAAAAGATTGAAAGGAGAGATTAAAAGGAGAGGATTTAAAGTGGGGTTAGGGATTTTTCTTGGGCTCCGATGATGCGATTTGGCGGGAAAAGGCCGTAAAGTTGGAATTTACCAATTTTGGCATCGCGTGGTTCATCGGTACGCAGTGTATAGCAAGTTGATAATAGTCCCACATCGGATGCGAGAGGAAAGGATGGAAAGAGTTGCCGGTATAAGAAAGAGACCTAGGGCAAGAGATGAAGGTTAAAATGGTCGGTTGGCTATGTACGCCCTCTGACTGGTGAGTGCTGTATGGCTACCAAGACATATGGCCGACGTAATTTGTGGACTCTCATAGGGTTAGCTCGTGCGGCCGACCCACCATTACGCTAATCTCAAAAATGTTAAATATTAATTAATTTATCAATTACTAATATAACTTATTCAGTAACAAAAATCAATTTTAGTAAATCAACTCTCAGGAATAAAATTTAGCTAGATACTTATCCACACTCTAGCATTTCAACTTGTACGCCTAAATGTAATCATTGTCCACTCTATTGTGTAATATCCTGTTTTTCAATATTAACAGTTTGGGTTTTCACAATTTCAACAGCCTTTGTTATTAAAACTTCACTTAATAATGGTTCACACTCACAAAACATGTGAATTTTTTATTTCAAACGTTCTCAAATAGGTTATGCATTGATTAGATGAACTTAATTATACAAGTTGACATTCCAAATACATCCAATGAAGCAACAAACATTGACATTCTCTGAAACAAAATATCTTGCATGCACACGACCAGAAAATAGCATGAATTGTATTCACAGATCCTGATCCTCAAATCAGTTCAAAACGGATGAATTTTCAACTGAAGCAACTAAAAGCTCCATTACATGAATCAGTAATTTCAGTGACAGAAGCAGGGCATGCCTTGGAACTCAAGAGGCACATCACCTGTCAAGAATTTGGCGAGGGAGGCTCCTCTATGACACAATATTGTAACCATCAGTAAGTGTTATGCTTTCAATTTGACAACTGGACTCAGGAAATGGATCTGTGTGTACCCCCCCTTAGCACAGAATAGGAACTCTTATCATGCATACTAAACATGTCATTTCTCTCCCCAAAAGAGTTTCTTTCAACCGGGAATTTCACCCCAAAGGTTTTTTTTTTTTTAAAGAAAAAGAAAAACAATCTGAAGAAGGTAAGGGTTTGTAAAAAGATATTTGAGCTTAAAAAGCCAATGTTTATTGTAAAAAGCCAAAGGATTGGGACGAAGACAAACCACATGAACCTCCACACACATAACCAACGAGATAAGACTCATCTCCTTCTTCCTTCCTTCTTCCCCCAGTTGTTTCATCATGCTATCTCTCACCCCACCACCCATTTGTGCCATTCCCAAACTCCGCCACCATCGTCTCCTCAAACCCAACTGCAGCTTCTCTTCATTCTGCAAGATCTTCTCCACCCTGCCAACCTCCACAACCCCCGGCGACCTCTACCAACCCTTCCGGCCCCCTCCCTCCCCTCTCCTGGAAAAGCACCACTCCCTCGACCCTGGCCAGCGCCTCGACGTCCTCTGCAACTGCCTCGGCCTCTGGCACGACTACGCCCCTCATCTCCTCCCTCTCCCGTGACGGCTTCCCCCTTCCTCCATTGAGGAGCTCACTAGCATCTCCAGCGTAGAGCAGAACCGCCTCGCCGTCACCGCCTACGTCTGCGGCTCCCTCGTTGACTCCTTCCCGGACCTCCTCCCCTCCTTTGACCATGACGCTGTCGTCGAGCTCCTCTACGAGATCCACCTCCTCAACGCCTCCCAACGCTTCGCCGTCACCCGCTACCTCATCGAGCGCGGCCTCTACAATTCCCGCCCCGCCCAAGATGTCGCTCAGGCTGTCAAGGACTTCTCGCGGAGGTGACGACGAATGGAACAAGTTCTCCGGCAAGTACCCCACCGACTGCCTCGCCTACACCCACTTCCGACTGAGCAGGGAAGCAATCGCGACGGCGGACAAGCTCGCGGAGCTCAAGAAGGCAATGGAGATCACCGAGACGGAGGCCACGAAGAGCAGAATCAGCCAAAAGATCGAGAGGGTTTCGGGGAAAGGAAAGGAGGCGGAGGAAGAGAGGAACTTGGTGAGGGCGAGGCTGTTGGTGGTGAGGCTGAGGTACGGAAAGGTGGCAGAGGCGGCATCAATGGAGCTGGGCAAGGTTTCCAGTGGTGAGGCTGAGGTACAGGGAGGTGGCGGAGGCGGTGTCAATAGCGTTGTTGCCGATGTGCAGGGCGGCAAAGGGGAGGGAGGCGTTGGAGGTGTGAAGTGGTGGGGGAGAAAGGGTGAGGGAGGTGGGTGGTGCTGCCTGGGTGGGCCCCGGTGCTGGGGCTTGGAGGGGATGCAGGGGTGGTAGTGGAGTTCGCCGACGCCACAACGCTGCTGTGAACGGTGAACCAGTGGGAGGAGCAGAGGATGGTGGTGGTGGAGGACAGGAAGAGGAGAGCGATTGAGGAAGGTGATGATGGGTTTTATTTGGTGAGCAGTGAGGAGGGGGAGCTGGGGTTGGGAGAGAGAGTAAGGTTGCGGAGAAGGAGGTGTTAGCAGAATGGATATTACCACCCCCAAAATTGATAAAAGCCCCCATAGATTAAGGCACCTCCAAAATTAATAAAACCACCCCCTTCCAAATTTCTAAAACGGCTAAAATGCCATTTTTTCTTCTCCTACCCCCCTCCTACTCCCCCCCCCCCCCCCCCCCCCCCCCCAAGCAAACCCATCGCCCCCTGCCGGCAGACCCCCTACCCCTCTGGCGAAACCAAGACACCCCCCCCCCCCCCCCCCAACACAATCGACGGCTCCCCCATCCTCGCCGACCTCCCCCGTTCCCCTGCCCTCCCAATTTGTTTGGCCGAACTCCGACTGAAGAGAGCTTCATCTGTTCAGCTAGAATCCGTCCAAAAAGATGGGGGCATGGGGCGAGGAGAGGCCAGGGAGTGAGGGGCGAGAGTGGGGGTCGCCGGAGGAGGAGGAAAATCAGAGGAAGGAGGAGGAAGGAAAGGGACATGTTGTACTATTCATCAAGAGTGAAATTGTCAAAAAAGAAATAAAGCTATTATTTATTTTATTTATTTACTTTTGTGTGTGGGGTTTTTTTTTTTTTTTTTTTTTTTTTTGGGGGGGGGGCGGGGGGGGGGGGGGGGGGGGGGGTGGGGTGGGGAGAAGGGAAATCAGTATCAGTGTTAATTTAGCACTTGTTCCAAGTACAAAAATTTTCCTACTTGGTCTTTTGGTCATTACTTCTTTTCCAGGAATTTGATTTATATGCTCGGCATTGTGCCCTAATCAGATCAAGAAGTAACTGACAATGCGGCCATGACATGATAAACCCCATAAGCTTCACCGAGTACAGCAGTCCAAGGTTAGATAAGTAGTGGAGTCCAGGGCACGCGCAATAGATGGAGAAGGGATTAAATAAGATAGGAGAAAGACCGATTTCACCTGGGAACAGCACGGCTACAGAATTCTCCACATTCGATCTTGCCTCTTAAGAGGGGGCTGTGGCAGATCACATGTACAAAGAATAATTATTAGAAACCGAACAACAACGAAAAATTGTTCAATCACTGTGAATACAACCTGAACAAAAGCACAATGAGGTTGAGATTCAACTGTGAAGTTGAAAGGCCCGCAAGATACTGCGGCGCAGAAACTGAATAAACAGAACTTGGGATGAATAAACTAAACAAGCGAAAGAAATGGCACACATATAGGGAAGGAATACCATGATACTGTCAAGGATAAAGCTCCAGGGATAACTCAAATACCTTGTTTCAAAACAGAATCCTAGAGAACTGACCTAGAAATACAAATATGTAGTTTCTATGCTCAACCTCTGGCATGTAAAATATAAAGAAAACAATAGAAGTCCTAATCCATCAATAAAAATATCTCATAATCGGGCTGCCCCCCCTACAAAATGGATCAGATACGCATGGTGAGAACGAGACCAACTTAAACTGTCTTTGATTTCACCTTCTTCTTGGGTTGTCGCTTCGGGATTGAGTTCTTCATACCCAGGTAGAAAAGCAGTGAACCAAAGAGGGCCAAGTTCTACAAAAAAAGAGGACAAAGCAAATTGTTTTTGTCCTGTTTGAGGTAAATTAGATAATCAGAAATATGATGACAAGAGGATCAAACCTGAGTGAACTTGACAAAAAGATTAACAAATTCTGGCTTCTCAATATCATAGTTGTAGAAATCGTAGGCAATGGGACTGATAAATGCCAAGTAGAGCACCTGATAACAAAAAGAGTATTTCATCAATAAGCTGAACGGCAACATATTCAGCAAGTCTTACACTCCTATTATCCAGCAAGCCAAAAAATTGTATAACTTAAATCACAACTGTTGATAAAAATGATTCTCAAATGTCAAAACCTGAAAGAAAAATAATATGTCGATTGGATCAAGTTATGCCACAATCATAGCAAACTCGGACAACCATGACGCAGTGAAGTAACTTAGTTGTTCAGGAAGAGACAAAAATAGGCAAAAAATAAAATAAAATATCCATCTAATATCAGTTGCTGCAGTTGAAATCTGTGGCAGCTTGTTAGCCCTATTGTGTTATTAGTTTGAGGATAATCATACATTAAGCTACTTATGCACTAATTAAAAATCAATGTGGCAACCCTAGAGGGGCGATAAAGTGTGCAATCAATTTAAACAATTAATACCCAATTTTGATTGGATAAAACAATATAAGCATAACAAGAAATAAACCAATATCAATGCAATATCAATAAAGAAGTAAAAAAGAAAAGAAGAGTAAGAGAGAGAGAGAGCAATGGAGAGTCAATATGCGATTTATAGTGATTCAGCCACCAACCGGCCTACTCCACTACCTAGAAGCCTCTTCTCTAGGATTTCAATCCAATCTTCATTGATTGTTTCCTTTCCGGGTAAAAGCATAGACCTTTACAACCAATTTCGTTCCGAGTAGAAACCTAGACTTTTACAATTGCTTCCTTTGCAGGTAGAAACATAAATCTTGCATACTTTCTTTATGGGTAGAAGCCTATACCTTACACTTCCTTTCTTTTTGGGTAAGAGTATAAACCTTGCTGACTTTCTATACGGGTAGAAGCTTAAACCGTACACCAACTCACTTCGCAAGTGATTGGATTTTCTTACAATAAAATTCTTCAATAAGGATGTATTCTCTAACAAGATGAGAAAATATTGCAAGAATCAAATAAAGATAACAAGTTTAAGGTTCTAATGAAAAGAAGAAACATGATTTAATCTAAATGAATGAGTATAAAGATGCAAACTTAGATCTAAAGAACTTTGGAGATGGTTAAGAGAAAAGTGTAGAAAATATAGATTGAATCTCAATCACAAGAACTTGTAAGCACAAGAAAATCACTCTTTTGAATTTTGAAAAGAATAGGAAATAATCTGTTAAAATTATTTGCTCAGAATCTCTTGAATGAATTCTTAAAATGTCAAAGTTAATAAGAGAATAAATCAAACTAATATTTATATGTAGGAGAAATTAAGTTTAGTCCAAAAGATAGAGTTCAAATCTCCTTCCTTCTTCAAATCTGTGTACCACCGGTCAATTGCCAATAGGCTTGGGTCAATCCATTGTCACAAAGTACAAGAGCCAAACTCAAAAATAAATTTTAGCGAACGATCCAATGGTTAATACATTGGTAAAGTGAAAATATCAACGATCAAATACTTTTGTACCGTTGGTTTGACTTGGATTGATAACAAATAAAGAAAATAAAGATATTTTCAAAAGTTCACTTTTTCAAAATATGCAAAAAAATGCATCAACCCAGCGATCAATCCCACTAATGTCAAAATTTGGACTTTGGTGCTAGGCGGTCAATCCGAGCCCTACCCAAGAGTTAAGGTTGTGCTCTGGCATTAGCGAACAAAGTGGCGGTCGATCCAACCCCTTCCCAAAAGCACTGAGCTCTAGCAAACAAAGTGGCCGGAAGGAGTGGCAGTCGATCCATGTGGATCTCAAACCACTCAGCCAACTTTGGGTCGACCGTAAGGTGCTAGAGTCCAATTCATTGTCACCTATTTACTGCCATTTATTTCAAACAACCTAACTCAAAAATTTGATTTAAATGCCTTTGTAAAAAAATATGACATAATTTGTATCATATAGAAGCTCAAAAAACTATATAATAAGGAGATATCACAAAAGATATTTGTATCACAAGATATATTATATATCACACATAAACATGAACAAGCTTGCTAAAAGCATCAATTAAATATATATAGCATATACAAGCTTTGTTGATTTTTGCATACATGTATGTGATTTATGAGTTTGTGCATGTGTGTTTGTTTCAAGGTTTGCAAAAATTCAAATTGTGAAAAAACATGCACCCTATATCAGCATATATGCAGGGGAGCTTTAAATCACCTCTTTATCTATTTATGATGCATATATGTAGGAGAGTCTTGAGGTTGATACTCAACTGAATTTTTATGTATCGTAATGAGTTATCATTATCAGAGGAGATTATTAGCCATATTGTGTTCGTAGTTTGATGACCACTCATTAAGCTACTTATGCACCAACTCCTATTCTAGTCTAATTTAGGTCAAAGCACTTGGGATGGAGGATATATGGATTAGAGCTCATATTGCAAAATTGTAGAGGTGATGACAGATTTACCTCAAGGTACTCAATTTATCAAATCAAATCAATTAGAGCTAGACTGATGTGTCAAAGATTGTTAATTCTATTTAAGATTATTATGTGAGGTAAAAATAACTAAGGTAAGAATTTAATTTGGTACTAGATTTCATATTTGTGCATATATGTTTCAATGTGATTCCAAGTATGTTGTCCGTCAATTTTATTGATATGCCCAAAAGCTTTTAAATTAAAATTAAAATACTTATTTGGGTTTATATATATTGATTTATACATATTGAAATTTATACAAATTATTTCATACTTTTACAAAGGCATTTAAATCAAATTTTGTGAGTTTGGGGTTGTTTGAAATGAATGGCAACAGGCAGGTGATAACAAATTGACCGCTAGCTCCTTGCGGTCGACCTGAGGTTGGCTGAGTAGTTTAAGATCCACATGGACCGACCGTCGCTCTTTCCACCACTTCGTCCGCTAGAGCTCGACGCTCTTGGGAAGGGATCAGATCGACAACAACTTCGTCCGCTGATGCCAGAGCGTCAAGCGTCACCTAACTCTCGAGTAGGGCTCGAATCGACCGCCCAGCACCCACGTCTTGTTTTAGACTTCAGTGGGATCTATCGCCAGAATGATCCAGTTTTTCGAAGATTTGGAAAAGTGAACTTTTGAAAATATCTTTCTATTCTTTATTTGATATCATTACAAGGTACAAGTCAAACCAACGGTAGAAAAGTATTTGATCGTTGATATTTTCACTTTACCAACGGATCGATCACTGGATTGTCCGCTAAAATTTATTTTTGAATTTGACTCCTCTATTTTGTGACAAGGGATCGACCCAAGCCTTTTGGCAATCGACCAGTTGTGCACAATTTTGAAAGAGGAAGGAGATTTGACCCTTATCTTATGGGTTGAACTTGTTTTCAACTACCTTATTTTCTCCTACCTATAAATACTAATTTGTTCTATTCTCTTATTAACTTTGGCATTCTAAAAATTCACTCAAAGGAGATCTTGAGCAAATACTTTTTAAGAGCTTATTTCTTATTCTTTTCAAAATTTAAAAAAGAAATTTTCTTGTGCTTGTGATTGAGATTCAATCTATACTTTCTACTTTCTCTCTTAATCATCTCCAAAGTTATTTAGATCTAAGCTTGCATCTTTACACTCATTCATTTAGATCTAAAGTGCCAAGCTAAATCTTTTTCTTGTTTGTTCTTGTCATTAAAGCCTCAAAGTTGTAATATTTATTTGATTCTTGTGTTATTCTAGTTCTCATATTGTTAGCAGTGTTCTAAATGGCGGCCACAGCGGCTACATCGGCCGGGAAAATTTATCGGGGATGGGGATATATCAGGGACATATCGGGGATATTTTCAAAATCGGATGCCAAAATCGGACTGTAAATATACATATCTTGTCTTAAATTGCATCTCAATAAGACAATATATTCATAAATTATATAAAGCTACATAAAACATCATACTTATATGTTTACATATACTTGACTCGATAATTTGCATTAAGCTTATAAATGCATAATCACTATCCAAGTGTAGAATCTTCACAAATGTCACATTGCCACATCGCTCGAATTACCCAAATACCTAACATACAAATTGAGTGTAAAACGTTATATGGGGTTCAAAATCGGCGAAATTGCGGCGATATATCGGGTCCATGCCGATTTATCGGCAATTTTGGGTGAAAATCGCTATATCGGTTTGGATGTGCCAATCATTGCGGCTAAGTGCCGTAAACGCAATATCGGCGCAATATCGGGGTTATATCGGGGATATTTAAAACACTGATTGTTAGAGAACAAAGTCATATTGAAGAATCTTATAGTAAGAAAATCCAACTACTTTAAAAGTAAGTTGGTGCAAGTTCTAAGCTTCTACCCATAAAGGAAGTTGGCAAGATCTATGCTTCTACCCGCAAGAGTAAGTGTAAAGGTATAACCGTAAAGATCTACGATTCTACCCGAAAATGAAACAACCAATTGAGAATTGGTTGAAATCATAAAGAAGTGTCTCTAAGTAGTGAAGTAGGCTGGTTGGTGGCCGAACCACTATAAATCGTGTGTCGACTCTCCATTGTTTTATTTCCTTTACTCCCTCTCGTTTACTTGCTTTATTGCTATTGCATTGATATTGCTTTACTTCTTGTTATAGTTATATTATTTCATCCAATCAAAATTGAGTATTAATTGTTTAAATTGATTGCAAATCCTATTCACCCCCCTCTAGGGTTGCCACATTGATTTTCACCTTCCCGTGCCAGAGACACTAACTAAAATAAAAAAATAAATAAAGTTGGGATAAGGCAATAAAACATTACCAGGAGATAAGCCCCGAAGGAGCTGCTGAAGATGAAAAGTAGACCCCCAAGTCCTTTCAGTGCTATGGTTGCGGCGATAACATGTCTCATCTGAACAAATAGGAAAAAGATATCTAAACATCACATATCATTCAACATCAACTAATTTTAAGCTATATAATAGCATACAAAATAATAATACTAATAAATCATATAAATATTCCTTACCTCAACATGAGGCAGCACAATGCCATTTGAAGCTAAATGCTTTGTGAAGCGGTTAAATTTGGGGCTCAAAGCCTTAGCCGCTGGTCCACCATCAGCACCAAATTCTGTAAACCTGAGAAAAACATGGCATATATCAGCACTTTATATGACAACATAACATGAGCACAACAAATAAATAAAGAGAACAAATTAAAAATATCAAAATATGCTCCTAAAAACAACCCCGGGAAGAGAACTGAGACTGATTACACAAGTTGACATAAAAAACAAATAGATTTGACTGATTTTCTAATATGACGGTCAAGCCATAATATGTAATTAAAAAGTAATTCCATGTCCCATTCAAAGAAAAAAGAGTTATGGCATAGAAGACCTCAGAAAACATCAAACAAGACATCTCATAGGTCCATCTAAAATAGATTTTACAAGTGGCTTCTGACAGATGCTTCAATTAGTTGTGTAATTTCTTAGCCCACCCAAGAACAACAAGAACAAGCGCACTATAAAGGTAGAATGTGTCTTAATCTGTACAATCTGGCACTGCAAGCACCAGGATTTGTAGTCCACAGTAGAGTCCAGGCGTGGAGATAACAGTTATGTTATAAGCTAGTTATATAAATTAAAACAGCATAACAAAACAAGCGATGTCAAAAAAACACGCATTGTCTACGATATAAGTGCATGGGCTACATAATTCAGAGCACTACAAAATACAAATAAATCCAAATATTATACACCCGACGAGGTTCTGTCCATTCAAAAAACAAAGGTATAAGAAGCCATCTTAAACAAATATAAATCATGCTCAAAGAGGAAAAGAAGCTTAAAAGATTAGCATGTCATGAGCAATAAGATTTCGGCTACAACGATGACATATTAACATAACAACAACCAACATCCAACATTAGCACCTGAGCCTAATTTCCCTAGCATGTAAAATATTTGTCCAATCAGAAATAACCGGAGTAACCTGGGAATCTGATTAGTTTCCCTTGATTGTGACCATTTTATAAAGGTTCTATAAAATCGATGATTGATAATTACAAATCTCTCTACTTATCGGTAAACCTTGTCAAAGAAATATGGTAAACAACAACAGAAAAACTGACTGCTACTGTCAATAACTAGTTACAGAAAATGCAAGGGGATAAGTCTATCGTTGCGTGGTAACTCTTACAACCAAGGAAACTTTATAAGAGATCCTCTACTGCACAGCCTGACATCTACAACCTGTTTGCTAAAATCCTTAAATCTTAGCATACTTGGCCTGATCAAACCATACCACATAATGGCAATGATTTTTGAAGCAAGTTTAGTGTAATGGCCAACTATCATATGAGGCATAACTACGAAAAAACAATACATATATTTACTCTACAAAATTCTGCTAATACTAAGTATAAACAGTCATATAGATAGTCAATAAAGAAATATAAAATATTCAGGTTAATTTCTGAGAAAAAAGAGATCTGTTCACGAATGGCCTCATCCAGTTAGTTTCCTATTAGATGACCAAATAAAAATATGATCAAAGGATATATGAAAAGCAAGTGAAAGGACTTTTTTAGTAGCTTGTATGATGTGAATTAGAGGACAACAGCCTGCAATAATTCTCAGACTAACATTTAAGACATTTCCTGCTTATCTAATCAGTTGTGGTCCTTGGGAATGATAGGATTACGGCATCCTGTAGTATGACTGTCACATTCTAAGAAATACATATTTCTTCTAGTCTAGTTTTACTTGTTTGAACCTTCAAATCCCTTACATATAATTGACACACAAATCTGGACAAAAATGGCCACAAAGCATCAAAAAAACTTTTCAAGATTCTAAGAAAATATGAAAAGTTGAAGAAGAAAAACAACGAAATATGATTTCCTAATTAAATGTTGTATCGAACATACTCATCATGGGCTTTACTTTAGTTTCTCTAGCTTGTAATTTAGACTCCAATGAGTAAATTAGCTAATTATAGATCAAACATTTAAAAACAATAAACACAACCAATACTATAATGCATTATGCCAGCTGGTATGGGCAATAAAAGAACTTTAACTTTAATCCAAGTGCTATATGAAGAGAGTAACTTTTCAGCACCATATCCCTTTTCCTTTTCCATATAATATACCATCTTTAACCCCATTACTTTTTGCTTCCTAACCCTACTAATGAGGGCAATCTTGTCTCTTCATTCTTCCACCTGCTCATCCCAATTTAGGATAGCATACATCTCTAAGCTTAATATTAAATAAATACCCAAAACAAGATCTTCACTGATCTCTATTAAACTAGTCAGCATAAGCTTTAACACATAAATAGATCCGCAAAAAAGAGCAAATAACTCCAAAATTCATACAGCCCTTACAAAGTACCAAAAAATAACCACATATATAAACTCACTGCAACTCAAACTAGACATACACACAAATTCATCAAGCAAATAGCTCCAATCAAAGAAACATAAAACTAAAAAAAGCACTACAGCTCGGAAACCACTAGATCTGAGCAACAGCAGCTCGATCAACGCAAAACTAACCTAGCTACGGCAGCAAACAACTAAAAACTTAAAATAAATAAATAAATAAATTCAGAACTAGGCCATGGAGTTCCCAACAAATCCAAAGCAAAAACAAGTAAAATCCACACAGATCCAAAACCCTAGACGACCAAAAAACTCAAAGAAAGTCCAGATCTGAACCGAAACAGAGACGAGAACTCACTCTTGGTAAGCAGAGAGGAGGAAGACCGAGGCAAAGAGAACTCTCCCAGCGAACGAAACGAAACCCATTAAAATCCAACCTTTGAGTTTTCTCCTCTCTAGAGAGAGAGAGGAGATCTCGATCGCTTCTGATCTCGATCTCTTTTCTAAGGGGTCGGAGGTTTGGAATCTTGAGAAAAGACCGCTCGGATTGTATTTAAAGCCGGCGACAGGCACAAAGGGCAAAGGACAGAGGCCGGCCAGCGCGCCCTTCGGACTCGCTTGCCCCTGGATCCTCGCAGAAACTTCCGGTGTGCCACTCGGATCCTGCGGGCGGGGATGCAAATCCTGACCGTTGCATGGGGCAGGGAGGCGCGGTTGAGAAGCCTGATGAACGGTCCAGATTTGCTTAGCTGGGAGCTGCCGACCTGCGGGCAGCATGGGAACAACGAGCTATTATCGTTGCTACTCACCAACCATATAATTTGAAGCGCTAGCCGTGGGTCTGGGTGGCCCTGGAGACCAATATCCTCGGAACGGATATTGCCATCTCAAAAAATGGTAAAGGCCCTCCAAATTATTTACAAGTGTGTTACTATTTTTTTTTACAATTTTACTCTTAATAAAAAGTTTAAATTGCTCATTTCTTCTTTCTTCCTTCCTCTTCTTTCCTCCGATCTCCCTCGCGACCCCTCTCCCCAGCGACCCCCTCCTCCTCCCCCGGACCCCCCCTCCCCGGCGCTCCCCCTTGCCCCCACCAATCTCCCCCTACCCGGACTCCCATAACCTTCAGGACCTCCCCAATCCCCTCCCCTACGACCTTCACGACCTCCCCCATCCCCCCTCCTCCGGCGCTCCCCCACCCCCTCCCCCACCTCGGCCTCTCCCCGCTCCCCCCTGGGGCCTTCTTTCCCGGACCTCCTCCCCCCCCCTCCGATCTCCCCTCCCTCTCCAACTGTTCGGCCATTCCGACCGAACAGACGAAGGGAGAGATCGAGGGGAGGAGACCAAGGGGAGGGAAGGGAGAGGGAAGGGCGGGCCAGGGGAGTATTAGAGGAAGGGGAGGGTGGTCGCTGGGGAAGGGGCAGGGTGGTTCGCCGGAGAAGGGGGAGGTTCACTGGGAAGGCCAGGGAGGGAGGAGGGCAGGCAGGAGGAGCGCCAGAGGAGGGGAGCGGGTGCTAGAGGAAAGGAGAGGGTGGTTCGCTGGAGGAGGGAGGAGGAGGTTCGTCGGAAGGGGGAGGAGGTTCACCGGCAAGAGGAAGGGTTCCCCGGCGATGGGCTCGCCGACGAGGGGGAGAGGAGGAGAAGAAGAAAATGACAATTGGTAATTTAAGAAATTTTTTGGGAGCTTTTATCATTTTTGGGGGTGCCTTAATCCATGAGGAGCTTTTATCATTTTTGGGGGTGGCAATATCCGTTCCCCAATATCTTGTGGGAACGGATAGTGTCACTCCAACAAATGAGAAAGGCCCCCAAAATAATTACAAATGCGCCATTATCTTTTTTCTAATAATTACCCTTGGTGAAATGTCCAAACTACCCTTCTTTCCTCCTCCTTTCCTCCTTCATCTGATCTCCCTCTCTTCCTTCTCTGGCAAAACCCCCACCCCTAGAGCTCTCCCTCCTCCTCCCTCCAACCTCCAAGACCTCCTCGCGAGCAACCCCCTCCCCCTTCCTGGGTCGCCCAGTACCTCGCCCCTAAAATCCTGCCCTCCCCGGTGACCCGTGCACCCCGCACCCTCGCCTGCACAGCCTCCCTCCCCCTTCACTGTTCTATCAGACCGGCCGAGCAAATCTGATCTGTTCGGCCACGGCCGAATAGTGGTGGGGAGGAAGTGAGGTTCGCCGGGGGAGATAGGGGAGGGGGTTCGCCGCGAAATAGGGGGGTTCGCCGGGGGAGATGGGGGAGGAAGAGGGTTCACCGGGGGAGATGGGAGGCTCGTCGGGGAGGGTCGTCGGTGAATGAGAAGGAGAGGAGGGGGAGAAAAAGAAGAAGGGCATTTTTGTTATTTTTAAAATTTAGAGGGGGGTGCTTTTATCAAAATGATAGGTGCCTTAATCTAAGGAATGCCTTCATCTTCATTGGGGTGGCAATATCCATTCCCATATCCTGGTTATTGACCCAAAGGCCTATCACTCTAGTTTTGATAATGATTGACTCATATAGTTATAGTACTAATGATCTTGTGTTTATTAAGTTTCAGATATTTATCAAGATCTTAGTCGGTGTTTAACTTTAATAAAAGATTCGACATCAAGTTTTTAAGCTATCACATGTTGATTCAAGAGCTCGTATACTCAAAGAGGAGTCTAGCTCATGAATCAAGTTTGGATCAAGTCGAGATGAATAAGAAGATTTTCAAGAGAAGATTTCAAGAAGACTTGAGTTCTTGTTTGTAAGTTTAAAATTTTTGTTTTAAAATAAAATGTAAAAGATAGATTAGTTGTGGATTACTCAAGCTCATATACACACACACAAAATTTATATATTGTCTTTTTATATTAAATATTTTGTGTTTTCAGTTTAACAGTTTTAACTTCAAAAGATTATGTTTACATGATTTTTATCTCAATAAAATAAGTTTTATAGTTTGCAATATGTGTTGGACTCTATCCACACATATTTGAGCTTCATATGTTTATGGAAACTTATTTCTATAAGTTTTGGTTTATTATGAATACATCTTTGTATTTTTGGATTTTCAAGAATACATCTTTCGGTTTCATGAATAGATTTCATCAAAACAAGTTTACATGGTTTATATGTGTATTACATTTCATCCTATACATTGTTGCTTCATATTGTTTAGATAACTTATTTTGATGAGTTTATATCATGTGTTTAAGTTTTATTTTTATCAAAACTTATTTTGGAACTTATTGTCAAAAACAAGTATATTTCATTTAATATATGAATTGGATCATTTCCACACAAACTATGCATCAAATGTATTTTGATATCTTATTTTTGTATTTGTACAAGTTTTGATTTTTCATTTAGAAGTTTGTTTTCAGAAAATACCAGTTTTGCTTTATGCCTTAATTTTTTTACCTCAAAAATAGTTCACATGTTTGTAATATGTGTTGATTTTTTATCTTAACATATTTGTGCTACATAGTATTTCAATGAACTTATTTTTGTGAATTTTATGGGATTTAAAATGAATTTAAAAATATCTTTAAAAACCTAAAAATGTGTTCTGCTTGCGGATGACCGACTGGTCGACTGAAGGCTGGCTTGGTCGACTGAAGGCCGGCTTGGTCAACTGAGCGGTCGACCGACGTGCACACATGCACGAGCTCAAAGTGTGGTCGACCGGTCCGTCGACCGACTGGCTCAAGCCCACTCTCAGGCTTGGCTCGGTCGACCGAGCGGTCGATTGACAGAGAGTTAAACTTTGTTGGTTTGAGTGCGGTCGACTGGGCGGTCAACTGGCAACCCCAATGGTGAGAAAATTGACAGTTGGCCGGTCGACCGGCAGGCCAATCTGGCCTTCAACAGCTAGTTTTTAACAATCTTTAAGATTTTCACAAGTTTTTAGAGCTAGTTTTTCTCATCTTCAACAGAGTTTTCTCAACAAGTTTTTGAGCTTAACTTCCATATCAAATAGAGAGTTTATCAAGAGTGTTTCTCTTGACTTTTTCAAAACATTTTCTTGATATTTTCATTTCCATATCTATCTAGTTTTTCTCACACAAGTTTGAGCTATCTGTTACTATATCCATCCTCTAGGATTCTTGTTGTGAGTTTGTTTTATTAGTGATCAAGAGAAGTGATCACCAAGTGTTCCATCATTGTATTTGAAGGAGTTGGAGGTTACGGCCTCGGCGAGCTTGTGGGTTCGCTTTGTGTGTTGTTCTTGCGGGAATAAGTGAGGAACTTGAGGGTCCAAGAGTTCTTGAGAGAGCTCGCTGTAGGTGTTGCAGCACCGAGTGATTTTGCAAGATCATTTATAGTGAAAATCCTTCATTGCAGTGAACGCGGGGATGTAAAGTAAGTGACTCGAACCCTGAAATAATTCTCCTGTGTTTGCGATTGCTCTTCTCTCTCTCAGCTCACTTGTGCTTATATCTTGCATGCTTATTATATTTGTGCTCATCTATTACATGCTTGATATTGCTTATGCTCAATAGATATACATGCTTGGGATTGTTTGATATCTTGCATGCTCTTATTCCTTGTCTATTCTTTACATGTTTGATATTGTGTTTGTGCTCACACTAGTATTGACCTAAGAGAGTTATAGTAGCACCTCAATTCTAATCTAGAGGAATCTTGAGAAGAAGTTCAAAGCCCTTCACTAGGTATTCAGCTTCACTCTTTGGTTATACATTGTGTGATAGTTTTAGCTTGCATAATAAGTTTTTTAATTCTGTATTGTTTCGCATTTGCTTAGCACATCACCTATTCACACCCCTCTAGGTGATCTATAAGTGGTATAAGAGCTTGATGCTCTTGATTTGGGTCTAACAACCTAGAGTTAAAGATCTTTTATTTGTTAATCATAATATTTTTGTTGGCCCAGAAGCCTTCCACTCTAGTTTTGATGATGATTAACTCATGTAGTTATGTTTACTAATAATCTTGTGATATTGAGTTTCAGATATTTAATCAAGATGGTAGTAGGTGATTAGCTTCAACAAAGGAGTTTTTGAAGCTTTCACATGGTTATTTAAGAGCCTGAGCATAAATGTTCATACCTAGCACTCGTTAGAGTCAAGCTCGGTGGATCACGTTTTGGATCAAGTCGACTTGAGACGGCGCTCTACAAGAAGACCTCGGTACATAGTTTAGTTTATATTTAGATCCATTTATAAAGACTAGATAGTGTGGTATGCTCAAGTTCACAACACACACACGTTTCATGTTTTGGAATTTGGTTTTCGATTTTTGATTTAACCGATCTTGGTTTTCATGAATAGATTGAATCAATACAAGTTTACATGGTTTAATGTATATTAGATATGTTCTATATACATGTATGCTTCAATTACTTATACAAACTTAATTTGATAGTCTATTTCATGAATTTGGAGTTTTGGTATTTAAACAAACGTATTTTCGAATTTAATGTCAAAAACAATGATATATATATCTTTCATGTATATTGGATTATATCCATATACAACATGCTTCAAGTTGTTTAAATATCATGTTTTTGTATTTTGATGAGTTTTGGACAAAACTTATTTTCATTTCAAAAATTCAAGTTTTGGAAAATACGGTTTTTAGTTTTCGGTAAAATTTCTAAGTCACAAAAATAGTTCAAATTGTTTGAAATATGTGTTGAATTTTCACACATGTTTGTATATCAAAATATTATACTGAAACTATTTTGTGGATTTTTAGAAATTTTATGAGATTTATATGGTAAATAAAAATCAAGTTTTAAAGTCCTAAATCCAGAGCTGCCAGGCTCTGGCGGTCGACCGATCGGTCGATCGGACCAGGAGCCGGTCGACCGGAACGGTCGACCGGACGTGCACAAGGTCGTATCAGTTGGCCGGTCGACCGAGCAGTCGACCGACTGAAGGCAACCCACTCTCGGGTTGTCCTGGTCGACCGGCCTGAGAGCCGTGCTCTCTGGTTCAGGGCCGGTCGACCGGAAGGCTCAACGGTCACTTTTTTGACCGTTGGCCGGTCGACCGGAAGGCCAATTCTGGCCTAGTCAGCAGCCAACGGGTAAATTTGTTTAGGGGCCTATTTATACCCCATCTCTTGGCTGTTTTGTGTAAGATTTTCAAGGAGAAAATTTTCATACTCTTCAAGTGTTTTCCAGCAAAAAGTTTTGGGATCAAAATTCTTAATCTCTATTTGTTTTTAAAGTGTTTTTATTTCAAAGAAAATAGTCTTTGGGAATTAGTTTTTGGTCTAAAAATTCTATACCTATTTGGAGATTTCCCAAGTGATTTCTTTGTTCAAAACACTTTGTTTTTTCACACTTGAGCTTATCATTCTATCCTCTCTATAGGATCTTTGTTTTTGTGGAAAAGAATTGGTTTGTAGTCTTTTGATCACTAAGTTGTAAACCCTCCTATTTTGTGTTATCCTCTTGTGTAGAGGTTGATTTTGGAGTGGTGGCTTTGTGCCCTATCCCTCTAGTGAGAGGTTGATTGGTTGTTGGCTTTGTGCCCATCCCTCATTTGTGAGGTTGATTGAGTTTTTGTGGCGGCTTTGTGCCTAACCTCTAAGCGTAGAGGTTGTGTTTGTAAAGAGAGGAGTTGTGTACTCCCGGTTATTGTATTGCCCAAATCCTCAGTGGAGGTTCCCTGTGTGGGAGTCCTGTGTGGACAAGTTAGTAGATTGGAAATCCTTCTGTGTGAAGGCGGGGACGTAGAGCTGGGTGCTCGAACCTCGAAACATATCCGTGTGTTAGCAATTGATCCATTGACTCTCTAACTCTCTCTTTACTTTGTGCCTTGCATCATTTTATATTGCTCATTCATTATATGCTTGGCTTGTTTGTATGTGCCTCACTTGTGCTTAACCACGAGAGCTTCATATAGCGCCTCAACTCTTATTCAGAGGAATCAAGAGGAGTTAGTCCAGAGCCCTTCATCGAGAATTCGGCTACACTCGTTGGTTGCACGAAGCGTTGTTGCAATTAAGTTTTTAATTTTCGCATTTTGTCCATTAGATTAGCCGTACACCTATTCACCCCCTCTAGGTGTACTTTCAATTGGTATCAGAGCCTACGCTCCTGATATTAGGTTTAACCACCTAAGAGTGTGATCTTGGTTTTGCTAATCTACATTTGCATTTGCATTTGCACACATATTGTTTGCACTCATGGATGTCCCTCCCATGTTTGATATCTCTAAACTTGATATATGGAAGGTTCTAATAAGTTGTCATTTAAAAACCCTAGGTTATAGAGTTTACCTTGCCATTACCAAGGAATCCTACCTTAGTGATAGCAGGCATATAGAGGCCAATGCACTAGCCCTAAAGGCACTTAGAGCATCTCTTGATAAAGATGTTTACATGTGTTTTCTCACTATGAGTCCGCTTTTGCAGTATGGAGCATTTTGACATTTCCCCCCGAGCTACCAACGCTTATCAATAAGAAGAGAAGATCTAGGAGAGATAAGTCCGATGTATGTTGCTTCATGGTCCAAGGGAATGACTCCCTTGAGGTACAATCGGAAACTCAACTAGATGCTAGCACTAGTTCCTATTGCAATGAGTGTTTAGAGGCACAAGTCATGAATGATGAACTTGCTAAAAATTGTGAAAATTTGATTTTTAAATACAAACTTTTGAAAAAAGATAATCTTGTTTTAAAAGAAGAAAATAAAATTTATCTTCTAAACTTGAAATTGCTTTACAAGAGAAGGTTGAGTTTTCAAATGAGTGTGACTCCTTGAAAACCCAACTTGAACTTGTTTTAAATGAAAACAAGATTTTGAAAAATAAAAATGATTGCAAAGAAGTTTTGAAGAAAAATGAGTCTTTAACTTCAAAACTTGATTTTGTTGTAAAAGAGAATGATTGCTTGAAAATAAAAATTACTTCTATTTCAAAGGAATTGGAAATTGTTTTAGAGAAAAATGTTTCTTTAAAAAATGATATAGACTCTCATGTTTCCATACTAGTGTAGCTTCACATTCTAACTCACCTATTGCATGCACCTCTTCTTTCATAATTGAAAATAAATATCTGTGCTTAAGAAGAGTGTTGATTGTTTGGGCTCCACTTTGAGCCAATGTGCTTTGAACCATACACGTTTGGAATCTATGTTTCGAAAGAAACAAGTTCCTTCTATGTATGCACATAAACCACGGCATACACATGCTTCGACGTTCATGTACACAACACGATGTATGCTCATGTGTACACTTGTACACATTGTGGACGTAAGGGCCACCTTACTAAATTTTGCTATGATAAGATACATAATGTAAA